>MJUU01022998.1:23080-44614 GCA_002080025.1 Modiolus philippinarum
TATATATATATATATAATACAAAATAAGAAAATAAGAAGTTAATATAGCAGTTGATATCGGGACATTAGAATACGCAACATTTTAATGTTGTGATTGCTTGTTTAATCAAACGTTAGAGCATTCATTAATCAAAACAAAATGGTCTCCCTATGCTTTTCAAGGTATGAGAGATACGTACTTAAACTTTCACAGGAATATAATCACTCAGATATAAAAATCATGCAAATACTGTCTAGATAGTAAACGATCTGAGTAAAATTTAATTAGTCAGACAGTCTCTTTAATGCCACAAGCACTTGATGTTAAAAAAAGGACTAGAGGATGACATTCCTCAGCGGAAAGTTTGAATGTTGCTCCGTAGTAATTATATATTTGTGTCTACTAAACGTATATGATGAGCCCTCAAAATACATGTTGAGATTCCACAAGATACACTTTGTAGCTTCTGCAGGATACAAGCTGGAACCAAGCTTATAAGGTAAATTAAACAATTTTGTGAAAACAATTAAAACTCAAAATACTGACCGCATGCATTATTGTTCATAATTAAAGTACAAATAATCTGCAAATGAAACTAACTTAACATAAAAATGTGGGATGGGGAGCCAACAAAATGCATGTACCCTGTTTAATAAATTCTTAGTTTATTAATATATGTTTTTTTCTGAAAAATGCATCAAAATCAAAATTCTTACCAAAAAATGGTATGCAAAAAAAGACATTACCACCATAATATAATAGGAGGAGTTACCCGTCTATAACTAAAATTGCCAAAAATTACAAATTCTACAAAAATTACTACAATGTACAATGTATATGCATTTAAATTATTTTAAACAACACCAAAAGGCAAATCTTCAGTGTATATAGAAATGATCTGCAAAACAAAATCAATACCAAAAGGCACATCTTCAATATATGTACAAAATGGTCAGCGAAATAAAAACTTCTTACCATAAATTGTAGGAGGACTTTGTTGGAAAAAAATGTATAGCCTTTATTACAAAATCGGAGCAATGAATAAGTTAAACAATGTGCATTTTTTCAGAAAAATGTACCAAAATCAAATTCAATACCAACAAGAAAATCTTCTGTATTTTTTCAAATGATCTTAAAAATATTCCAACAAAAACAAAAACAAAAACAGCAAGAGTAGTTGTCTAGACAAATCGTTTAACATCTATATCAAATTAAATAAAAAAGATGACTAAGTCCAATAGTGTAGACTTAAGGATGTATTCTCCTGAGGTTTCAGTCTCGTTCAAATCTCGTTTATGAATAAATCTTAAAACTTGCCTTATGAGTGATATTTTTTTTATTGATATATATTATATGATGACCCTCCCAGATTGTGTTAAAAAATTATGTACCTACGACCAGTAGTTTTCGAGAAATGAAAAATTCTACTTTTTGACCAAATTTTACCATTGATCTCCATCAGAATTTAGCCAATTTGGGATAGGGGTATTAAAAATTAATTTCTAGAAAAGTATCCATCTTATTCATATGATTTCTTTTCTAAGTTCTTCAAGATATAATTGTCCAACTATTTAAACAAAAAATGGTGAGTTTTGACTGTGTAGTTGGTGGGAAATTTGAAAAATCTAGAGTTTTACAGATTTTACGAAGTCTTGAATTTGACCCAAAAAAGCAACATTTTCTTACAAAACTTTCTTATATCATCACGGACCTATGTTTTTTATTAGTGATATTTTTTTAGACTCATGATATCTAACAATCTGGAAACTTTGAAAGAAAACTTGATGCTAGAAATCGATATTTTAGCCCAAAATAGCCCAAACTGATGACATTTGCTAAAAATCGTAAAAAATAGGGGTTTTTAAATGACTATAGCACAAAAATGCACACGGAAATATGGTTTTCTCTTCAAAAATGATATTTTCAGGGTCCTAGCATTAAAAAAAATGTAGGTTTAGGGAAAAACTTGATGCAGGAAAATTTTGACCCCTCAGGAGAATACATCCTTAAATACGATGCAGCAAAATCAAAATAAATACTAAAAAACACATCTTCAATATATTCACAAATGATCTGCAAAATAAAAACTTTATACCGTAGACATGCAAGAGAAGTTACCTTGGCAAATCATGAACCCCTGTGGACAATCGTGCAAAAAATAAAATTTATGGAGAGACAAACTGGCAGACGAACTGACAGGGGAAAACAATATGGCCCACATTCTCATCACGGGGGCACACATATATAAAGAGAACTGAAAAACGACTCTACAGTTCATTTGTAGGATCATTTCAATGACAACGCCTTTCAAACTGTTAATAATATCGGAAGCCGATAGTGGCCATTTGAATATAGGATGTCGAAGTTGCGACATAGCTGTCGAACTGACTATCAACTGATGTCGAAACTACGACATAAAGATGTTGAAATTACGACATCTTATGTTGTAATTGCAACAGAGTTATGTCGAAATTACGACATCTTATATCGAAATTACAAGATAGTAATGTCGAAATTACGACGTAGCAATGTCGAAATAACGACATAAAGATATAAATATAAGTACCTAGTTTTTCTCATCGTCATCTTCTCCTCTGAAACCACTGAACCGAATTCAACTTAGGGACCGACCATTTAACCTGAAGGGGGAGGGGGGTTATGTTTTTTTTTTTTGGACAGAAAATTTATTTATTTTTTTCACGTGTATCAACAAAATATTTTTTTCACATAAAATCAGCCCCAAAATATTTTTTTTACAAAAAAACCATACCCCCCCCCCCTCCTTCAAGTTAAATGGTCGGTCCCTTAATTTAACAGAAATGATGTATGAAAGGTCCTTTTCAACGAATTCTTATTTAATTCCGATCCAACATAACTAAATTTCACATCGGACCCTATGGGAAAACACCATTTCCATTATCTGTTTTTAGACCACTGAAGCAAATTTAGATAGACTGCACTGGAATCATGCATTGAAGGTCTATTACAAAGATTGCCTATTTTGTTTCGATTCGACAAAAATGTGGAAGCCCCAGAATATTAGGACTATGCGAACTTCATATTTTTATCTCCTATGAATCCCAAAAAGCAAATCAACCAAACTTTACAGGATTGACACATAAAAGGTCCTAACAAAGATTGTTCATTTTGTTAAGATCTGATAAAGAACATCTTTGGTACAAGGTCTTTGGTACAAGGATGGAGTTAGCTGCAGAGTAAACTGGTTTATGGTACTACGAGAGAGTTAGATACAGAGTAAACTGGTCTGTGGTACTACAGAGTAAACCGGTCTGTGGTACTGCGAGAAGTTAGTTACAGAGTAAACTGGTCTTTGGTACTACGACAGAGTTAGCTACAGAGTAAACTGGTCTTTAGTACTGCGACAGAGTAAGCTACAGAGTAAACTGGTCTTCGGTACTACGAGAGAGTTAGCTACAGAGTAAACTTGTCTGATGTTCTACGAGAGAGTTAGTCACAGAGTAAACTGGTCTTTGGTACTACGAGAGAGTTAACAACTATTGTAGAATTTATCTAATACAGTTTTTTATACAGTTTTATATGCTGAGAAAGGGCTAAAACGAATGTTAACCCAAAAAAGTTGCTCAGTCGTAAAATATATGTAAGTCGCAGTGACGTTATTCAACTTGCATGCTCTTAGTCTACAATAACTGCATCTGTATATTTAATTGACTGTGGTACAAGTAGTTGTGAAGTTATGATTAAATTGGGCGTAAACTTTAATCAAGTCACCAAACCGTAAAGTAAGTGAGAACCGAACCGTCAGTCCTAAAACAACAATCCAAGGACAATGGCAACGTCGGAAAAACAAAGAAACGAAGTCATAACATGAGTACGGCACAGAAAAGAAAGTGAAGACACGCACATATACAAAAATGAACAACACGGACCCCCCAAAAAACAATGGGTGAGATCAGGTGCACCGGTAGAGTAAGCATCTCCTGCTTCTTATAAGACACCCGCCGTGTTGAACATGTCAACTCCGGTAGTAAAGTCAAATCCGGTAGAGGAAAAACAAACTTTACTGGCAAAGAGAAAGATATGTTTTCATTTGGGAAACAGATATCTCATAGCGGTCCACAAGATCGTGATGTCGACCATAAAACTTCTGTAGTGATGACCTCAAGTTATGGGCAACATACCCTTGCTTATGTAGCCTATTTGTAAGCAACCGAGCTCTATCAAGTAAGTAACTGTATCGACTACAGGCCCTTGAGTAGCGAATGAGTTGGGAGATGTAAACTCCGTATGCTGGTACTTTTGGAATGTTGCTACAAAGAAAGGGGAAGTTGACTATTGGAAAAGTGAAGTCATCGCGTTTGTCATATAGCCTTGTTTGTAGTGTACCTCTTTTGTCAATTTCAAGATGAAAACAGGGACCATCTTGATACTGTCAGTCTTCTAGATTTTCACCTGTTACAAGTTAACATAGCTAAATACCAAGTTGTTGTTGAGTTATACGTAATTAACATGGAATAAAAACAAACGTCCACGTGTGCAAACTAAAACAAAAGCTTATATCGCTCACCTGGGCCACGGCTGACAGAGACAGTCAAAATAATCCCCTTGTTTAAGGGTCTTATTTTCAAGTTTGTTAATGGATATCATATTATATAAAGTAAAACCATGTTCCACACTGTCAACTATTTTGGATGAGAATGCAGACCTGCTGCAACCTTTCCTGAAGGAGAGCATATAAGGATCATGGTGGAAAAATGTCCGATGATAAACAAAGTTCCCTAGTTCCCTGCCGGCTACCATTTTGGATGAATTTCAGACCTATCAGGCTTATTTTTAAAGTGACGACCAAAGAACTGTAGTGTATGACCAAGTTTGGGTGGCTTAAGAGTAGAACTACTAATGCTTTTCCATAGCGTATAATATTAAACTGTTCCCCTCCGGCGGCCATCTTTAATTTAATGTGGACTTGCCGGACATATTTTCAAGGAGGACCAACTGTGGACCATTGTGGCTGAGTATGGTTCAAACTTGCCAAGTATTTTCAGAGGAAAAATCTTTGAATATGTTTTTCCTTGGGTTCCATATTGTCTCCTTTCAAGATTGTGGTCATGGAATTAGTAGTTTACCTGTATTGGGTATTATTCGCATGTTTACTAAATTACAGAGAGGGACAGATAAAGGGGAGGTTTGGGTGCCCAAAAACCGGTTTAACCCTACCGCTGGCTTTTGCTAGTGCCGGTACCAAGTGCGGCTGTCCCGAGTTCCTATCGTTGCTTACGTTTGTCTTCTGTCTAATTTGTGTTTTTCCTGTGTAGTTCCCTAGCAGATTGTGGAATGCAATTATAATATTCAGCCATTGTAGGTGTTTCCTGTTGTCCCTTTTATTTCATTTCCAAATTTAAACTATATTACCTGCTGACGGCCATCTTAGATGAGATGCAGACTTGCTCAAAACATTTGTAAAGGGGACTTCCTAAATAGTATTGCGATTAAGTTTGATTCTGATTAGCTTTGCAGCTTCAGAGAAGATCTTTGAATGTCTTCCAATAGGGTCAAATGTTAAACTATGTTCCCCGTGGCGACCTCTTGCATGCCATGCTGAACTGAAACACTCATTTTTCAAAGAGTTCCAACTAATGATTATTGTAACTAGGTATGGTTTCAATAAGTCGAGCACTTTCAGAGCAAAAGATCTTTTAAAATGTTTTCTCTTGGTTCACATGTTTTAAATAAGTTTTTCGTTGCTGGCCATTTTCGATGAGACGCAGACTTGTCGGACACATTTTATAAAGCGGACCACCCAAGGACAATTGTGACCAAGTTTGATTCTAATTGGCTTAGTGGATTCAGAGAAGATCTTTGAATGAAAAGATTCCGACAGACAGACGCCGGACGCAAAGTATTGGTAGCAAACTATCGCACGTCTCGTTTTCACGATTTATTGTTCCTAAATAACTGATGAGTTAAGGTAATAGGTACGTAAATAGCAAAGTTTCATGATTTCGATTAAATTCTACATGAAGTGCATTAAATGAAGCTGAATTCCAAAATGATATAAATTCAGTTTTTAGGTGTTTGAATGTTTGAAATATAATCGATTGAAAATTAAAAAAAGAATGTTGTATTCATATAGAATCTACGTAAAACGTACAGAAAAAAACATTACAATAATCATCTTTAAATTGTGCGTTTATGAAAACGTATCCTACAATTTTTCTGCAAAAATGAAATGTTTTAAGCAATTGAATTCCCGTTTTACAGGTCTAAATTTTATATAGGGTCACCGAATTCATTTCGCCGGTAAAAATAGTTGAACATAGAATAGGCACACCCATCTTTTTTTTCGATAAAACACGCCGTCAAAATAGCAACGTCGTCGATAAAAGTTATGATTTTATGCGTTATTTGAAAGATGAACAACCATACAGCGAAAACGAACTCGGTGGGCGACCATAAAAAAAAATTAAAGTAATAAAACAGAAATTGATTTAGCAACATAATATCAGTTTTTCAGAAAAATTGTAGGATATGGTTTGAAACGACGATAATGTAAAGTGAAAATTCAAATTATCTTAAGTTCATTCTAAAGCAAACTTATTACGTTCACCGATAGAGGCGCTTATTAACGTATCTCTCACCTTATTTTGGAATTATTTGTGGAATATCTTCCTGTAACATTCTAGCTGAATTAACATATTGTCATTGTTGTGGACTATTTTTTGACCGACGGTTCCGTTCTCGCTCACTTTATATGGTGGGAATGATTATTGACTTGCTTATTAAATTAAATTTAGTAAATACGCCTCTAAAGTTCTATCGATGTTCATTTCAGGCATTAGGCCCATCATTTGTGAAGATTTCAATGTTATAGTTTCCCAGTTGAAGTAAGGTGTATAACATAAAGCAGTAAATCTTGATCAACCAAATGTTCAAAATCTTAGGCCAATAGTCAAATTTTCAAATTAAGTTTTTGAGTAAATTTCGAAAGTTTCAAATAATCAATGAAAAGATTGAGTAAATGCACATGAGACAAAGTCGCTACAGGAAAATAATGAAACCAAACATTGAAACAACGCTTTTATTGTTGTTCTTTATCTCCAAGAGCTTTGCTCAAATGTCAGATAACCTTTATCAGAAGCTTTTCAAATAATTTAGTAATAATCATTGTTTATATTTCTCAGATATACAATGATATAATTAACAAGAGGCTCTCAAGAGCCTGAATCTCTCACCTCGACTATGGCCGACATTTGATGTCCAGAGTTTAAGCTATGTTCCCTGCTAGAAGCGACCTTGGATTGGATGCACACATGCCGGATCCAATTTTGAAGAGCCCATCAAAGGACTTTTTTTATCAAGATTGGTTCCAATTGGATTAGTGGTTTCAGAGGCCTAATTCTTTTAAAGGAATACAATATAAACTATGTTCCCGCTGGTGACCATAGAAATACAATATAAACTATGTAATAGCAGGTGACATCTTGAATGAGTAACTGATCTGTAAGATACTTTTTTGTTCGACCATCTAAGGACCATTGTGACTAAGTTTGCTTATAACTAGACTAGTATTTTCTGAGAAGAGATTTGAATGTTTTTCAAAAGGGTCAAATATTAAATTATTGTATTGCTTGCAGTCATATTAGATGAGGTGTGAAACCTTTATTGGAAGGTTCCATCAAGTAACATTGTGTTCTAATTAGGCAAGTTGTAAATTTCTGAGAAAATCTTTGAATGTGTTTGTTTACATATTTATGAAACCAAACCTTAACAGAATACTGTTTTATCTTCTAAAATTTTACTTGTCATGGCAACTGAAAGCTCCACCATCTATTACAACCCATATCATAGCCCCATTAAAAATTGGGCAGGGGTTCCCTTGTAATCTAGGTAATAAACATTGCTAAAATTAAAAACCTCCTGAGCCGCATTTGAAAAAAAAACAAATTGGGGAGGGGTTTCTGTTATAATCTAGTTTAAACATATTGCTGAAATCGTAAATAAAATATGTAGCAGAATAATTTTTTTTCTAAAAGTTCAGGTTCCTGGTCTGGTCTGTGAGTTCAACCATCCATTACAAACCATATAAGACCACTATTAAAAAAAACACTTTCTTTAAAAAAAGACGATCGACGAAGTATTGGAGCCTTGGTTTGAAATGACCAAACTATGAATGTAAGCGCATTTGAACTTTCTGTAAATAAAGAGGGGCTCTTGCAGCCCTGTGTTCTCACCTGTCTTAAAGTACAATATATTATATGGTAGCAAATAATAACAATTTGTGCATGATTGTCAAAAAAATGCCTGAAAACTGTAAACTATGTTTCTTGTAGGCGGCCATCTTGGATGAGGCGTGAACCGTTCTTGTAGAGGTGATTTTGAAAGGGGACAACCTAATAATATTTTAAAAATAATAAATGTGAATGACAAGTTTTAACTAAATGGACAACAAATACAAAACAAACGACGGACAAAGCTCAGCATGAATATATTCGGGTGATATAAAAAAAATGAATACGACAAAAAAAAACATAAACAATGTATAAGAACAACAGATTTGGGGAAAAAGAAATTCCATCTATAATTATAAGTCAAATCCGATGATCTCTAAACGCAAAATAATTTTACCAGAAAATAATCTAGATAAACAAAAAAAAATTAAAATGTAACTTTTACAACATATATTCTTATTTAGATACCTCTCTTACCTCTTACATCCAACCTCCTTTGAGTTCAGAGCGTGGGACGACGGACGCAATCAACGAATTACTTTTATCCACTCCTTATAAAATATTAAAATCTACAATTTGTTATCTTTGCGGTTCATGTCTTTGTGTGGAAGGACATGGGCCTCAAATACTTGACAGATGAAAACTTGTAGTTGTAATTTCAAGGATTAATTTTTTACACTGTACATAAAATGTGATTTTGGTTTTGAAATATTAAATTTTAAATTCCATATTTTTCTTTTCAAACTATGCGTTGCTTATTACTATCGGGTACAAATTAACTGCCCCTTTTTTCAATTGTTCCTTTGGATTCGTAGCTGGCTGTAGATTTTATAGAGATATATGCACGGACTAAGTAAAAGATAAAAATGGCATTAAATATTTTCTAAAATATTTAAATTCTTAAAAGTCACGCAGTTTTTGTCATGGAACCGTATTTTACTATAATTAGAATCCAACACATAATAAGTGTATGAGTTAACTAAATATAAGGATTAAAAATCTAAAAATACACCTAATTGGTAGCTTGATCAAATTCAGTGTTGAATCATGAGTTTGGACAAACAATATAAATTCGATGTACAAAATGTTGTTTCAGTGAATGTCGCAAGACACCCAACTTTTTCAACTTTTTTCATGAGACTTGTGGAAATATTTTACTATTTACAGACTAAAGCGAACTGGAGAAATAGCGTCGTCTTCTAGTTATGTTCATTGACACTAGGAATTGTATCAGGCTTTGCGTTTGTCGATTATTGCTTTCATTGTAACTTTCGTCATATTTGTAAAATATATATACAGTCTTAATTATTATATTCTTGGTAAAGAATATTTTTAAATGAGAGCTGATAACACATTTTTGAATAATATAAGTATCTATTAAGTGTTTTCGGTTTATCACATTTTTTTGATGATTCGAAGCACTGCCAATCAGAAACCAGATAATATTCAATTCTTCAAAAGTTACCAAGTTAAAGCGTTCAAGAGGTCAAAGCAGTCGTAAACGAATTCGTCGAAGAAAAAAATTGAGGCGGGGTTACCCATATTATCTCGGTAATGCATATTGCTGTAATCAAAACATTCAGAGTCAACCTTAAAAAAATAACAGAGATTGCCCTATTAATTGCTGTAATCATAACATGTTTGAAAAAGAAAAATAAGTTTATAACCTCCCTTGTTTTCGTTATCTCCCTTTAAAAAATTATCACTTTTCATTATATCTATTTTTAAGTTAAAGACACTAACCAAAAAGTGTGATGAAGTACAAAATAAGAATAACTTGATAGATAGTGCAAGTTGCAGTAAACATAATAAGAACTATTTGATAGATAGTACAAGTTGCAGTAATAAAAAGAATGTTTCTATATGAACAATTAATCTTTTATAGCTATTTCGTTTTTAAATTTAGCAAAAATGTGATTTTAGGTTTGATGTGGTTTCACAATTAAACATAGGGTGTACACTGATCGGGGTCATCTTGCAGGTAAGGACCTACCGGATACCTACCGGGACAATCTAACCACAATTAGGACTAAGTTTGGTTCTTATTGGAAAAGTAGTGTCTGAGAAGATCTTTAAGTGTGCTTTCCTTAGGGTCTAATGTTAAACTATGCTGTCTGCTGGCGGCCATTTTTAATGAGGTACAGATATGGATACGTTTTTGAAAGGGACGATCTAAGGACTATTGTGGCAGAGTTTGGTTTTAAATGCACAAGCAGTTTCTGAGAAGATCTTTCAAAGTTTTTTTCATACGGTCCCATGTTAAAACTTTGTTTCCTCTAGCGGCCATCTTGGATGAGTTAACACGCCAGATACCTTTTTGAAGTGATCATCAAAGCACCATATCTCATACAAATTCCTTTACTTTCCACATTGTCTATTCCTTAATATCCTTCTTTCTAAACCCTTTATTATATTTAATTAATATAGTTATTTAGCATATAAGAATATTCTGAGCATGCAATTTATTATATGAATATACTGCGTCTTTTTTTATATGGAGACAGATTTATAAAAGCATTGTTATGCTTGTTTCTGAATCATATTTGTTGTTTCTATATGTATATGTATAATATTTGTATGTTATTTAACTAATAAATATGTTTAAACCAAAGCACCATAATGATTGTGACTAAATTTGGTTATAATTGTACTAGTAGGTTCTCCGAAGTAAAATGCGTTCTTTGTAGGGTCCAATGTTAAAACTATGTACCCCATCTTGGATTAGGAACGAACCTGACGGATTAATTTTTGGAAGGGACCATCTAAGGACCATTGTTACTAAATTTGGTTCTAATCGGACTAGTAGTTTCAGGGAAGATATTTGAAAGGGTTTTCCATAGATTAAATGTTATACCCATCTTCCCCGTTGGCAGCCATCTTGGATGAGGTACGGACCTATTGAAAAACTTTTTTGGAAGGGACCATACCTGTACCATTCTGACAAAAATTGGTTTTAACTATACCGGTAGTTTTTAGAAGAAGATCTTTAAATGTATTTTCAATAGGGTCCAATGTAAATACTATGTTTCCCGAAGGCGGTCACATTGGATGAGGTAAAGACCTGCTGGATACAATTTTATTGGGGACCACCCAAAGACTATTTTGATTCCAATTGGCCCAGTGTGGTTCCAGAATAGGAGATCTTTAACGACGAAAGGGCGGACGGACAACGGACGCCAAGTGATGGAAAAGCTCACTATGGCAATAGGTAAAAACGATAACAAGAACAAAACCTCTTATGTAGTTTTCATTACCTCCCCTTTTCTCCGACGTAGGGATTTTTTCTTCTAGAAATCTTATAGAACAAATAAATATCAACACAAATGAGGAATATACATTCATAGAACGGATAATTCTATATTAATTGATGACCTGGATAATAAATATTCACATCAATTGTTAAAATATAGACACACGATAAAGAACAACAAACAAAGAAATATAGATAATAGTGTTGCACACAGCTCTATATAATATGAATGATAATGTGTTGGTAAGGTGAGCTGCAAAGGTAGAATATATGATTCCGAATGCCAACAGTGATGAAAATCATCTTTTGAAACCTGTTAACATCGGAAAATCCAGCAAGGTCTTCGGCTGGATTTGAACCCCTGCTTGTTGTCATCTATGGCAACACCGCCTGCACTATGTCCAGCGCCCTAGACCACTCGGCCACCTAGGCTATATAAAAATATAACTTTCGGCATTCGGAATCATATATTCTACCTTTGCACTTGCCGAACCTTCTGTATATGTATACCTATAGACTATATAATTTGTGCTTTCTATACAGCCGTTTCAGAAGAGTTGTATAAATAATTTACTGATTATTAGCTATTTAGTAAAAATTGTAAGTTCATCAAGGATAAAATAGTTTAATCAGAATTCTTTGATCGTGTGTCAAGCTGGACAATTAAACTCCGAAAATAAGCTAGATATCCACGACAGGTTTCTGCTCTCACAGCAGTGGCTTTTATGGCAAAGGAACCAATTTTGATGATTTCATTAATGCACTGGTTTTCTCATCGTGTTGAAAAATATATATCTATTTCAAGCAAAAATGTTAAAAAAGTGTCATTTTCAAATTTTTGTGTTTTAAAAAGTGTTCATTTTTATTTTAACTCTCAAGGACTGAAGACTGATTATAGTTTTCAACAATTCTTGTATTAAATACCAGTGATTTTAATACCGTGCATATTTGATTTTCAAGATTCAGGCCCTGTTCTCGTTTGACTATATTGTCTAATCACCTAGTTTTTATTACAATTATTATCATATATTTTCTTCATATAGTGTTTGCAATATTAGATATCAGTCGAAATATCATCTCAAAATTTAAAACAAATTTGAAAAAAATCTATGATTTTTTTAATCTAAAACATTGAAGCATGGGCAAAAATTGACCACGGTAAAAAAAAAAAAAACGCAGCTATTTCTTCCAACGAAATCGTTGTCTATACCTTTTCATTTTATATATATATATATATATCATCATGCAAATTTGTTTACATTCCAGTATGGTATCATAATTCATATATAATAAAGCTTAAATTCATAGTTACCTTAAAAACTGCTTTGTGTTCTGTAATATTTGATCAAACTGTGAAACGGAACTCAATGTGCCGAGGAGTTTTTACCTTGCATAAATTCATACAGGTAATCTAACTTATCTAATATAAAGAAGTAAATTTTAATAATCAACGACCTATAACATGTGACTGAATATTCACCACTGATAAGCACATATTTCAATGTTGCCCCGCCTCTGGGTGTTACTGTAAAACGTAAGGCATTTCTTTCTATAGGTGTAACTCAACAGACTTGTTGCAATTTTTTTATTCTATCGTATGGGCATGTTTCTGTAATGCGTATTCTTGGCTTTTGAGTATACAAATAAACGTTGTTTTTTTTTTATTTCACAAATATATCAATTCTTCGTCATTGTTTTTTTATTTCGGGTCCTAGCATACTAATCAGTCAAATTCAGACAACAACACAAACCACATTTGTATGTATGTTACCATTTAAGAAAATTAACAGTTAGATTATACGGACATGAGACAAATCTCAAAACATTGTGGAACCAAGCAATGGAACAACGCTTTTATTGTTGGTCTTCATCTTGAAGGCACAATGAGGCCGTCAACAACACCTCATAGTAAGTTCTAACTCAAGATGGGAAATTACCAAAAAAAAAATCGTTCTTTCCCTCTACTACAGCGGATTAGAGAAAGCTAGACAAACACAGTAGAAATTCTCGAAATATTTAAGGTATTTTCAGAGAAAAATAAAAAAAATCATCTAACCCCGAAACCACCACCATATTTTGGTCATGGTGATCAAAAACTTATACATACAAGTTACGAAATGTGTGTAGTTCATTAAATACTGATCTTAACAGTGCAAATATAAATCTTAATCCATCTTGTATCTGTTGGCACTCGATAGAAGAATGTATTTATTTTTTACGGAAGGTCCCTTATATAACAATAAAATAACCACTCTACTGAACAACTTAAAAGTAATTAAGGTAGTTCGACACTAATACACGGCGCATTCGATTGGCGCATTTGCGAAACACAAGTCGGATGCGGAATTGACTGGAGTTTCAAGCCGGAATATTCATTATTTTGCATTTTCATTGTGACGTCATGATAAATTGACATACACTTTCCCGCGAATTAGCTCCCTTTTACCATAAATATTGCTTGTTTCGTAAACTATATAAAATATTTCTCTTAATCAGACGGTGACATATAGATTTTATTAGCTCAACTTATAGCTCAAATGTATACCTCTGAAATATCAAAAAATTTAAAAAAAATCTATCTGATGTTTATTTCATATGAAAGCTTCACAATTAGCATGATCTCACAGTTCCCTATATATTCTTTGTAAATATTTCTGAAAAATACTGAATTTGGCCTGATCATGTCGTTTTTATGAAAGTTTTGAATACTACTCGCTCCAGTGAAGAATTCATCTGCAAATAGATTGATTGATTGATTGAATATTGTTTAACGTCTACTGAGCAATATTTCAGCTATATCAAGACGAGAACAAGTTTGTTAATAAATAATCACTTTGGGGTAAGGAAATAGAAAAGCCGTTGTTGTGACAAATTAAGCAAAAGTTCTCAATTAGAAAGAAAATTAAAGAGAGTATTGTGAAGAATGGGATAAACATCAAAATTATATGTTAAATAATCCTTGCTATATGTTAAAATGTTTCAAATCAAATTTTCTTAAATGGTGGAAATCCCGAGCTACCTATTCTAGAGTTTTGCTCAAATGTCGGAAATCCAAAGTTACTTATTCTAGAGTTTTGCTCAATTGCTTTATGCATAAAAAAAGAATAGCTGTTACCAAACCTTAAGTTTTCAAATATATACTTAGGCGAAAAACTTATAAGGAAATAAGGAAATAAGGAAAAATGTGGATTACGTCTCACTTTAAGATGTGTTACTTATTAGAAAACTAATATTACACACCAAATGGGTATGATGTTTTGTTATTACTTTTCATCAGAGAGAAAGAGAGAAATCTGCAATGTCAAAATATGTTAACTCATAGTGGTCACTTCATCTGCCACTTAAATGTGGATTTTCTTTTCAGTTTGTACTTAGACTGTCATTTACCTGCTCTAACTGGATAGATAATACGGGATAACGCGAAAACCATTTACCTGTTGATATTTATGTTTTTTTTTCTCAAGACTAAGGAGTCAAAGGGGCTAAATTGCAATATTTCACTATTTTGTAAAATCTTTATTTTTCATTTGATTTCGATGGGAATTTTTTTCTTTTGATTCTTCTTATTGTAAGGTTTCGGTAAACTGTCAACACTTTTGTAATATTTATTTTCCTTTCCGAGCGATATGGTGTCCAGGGACTAGCAGCGAACTTTTTCAAAATATGTTAAATCGGATTTCGATAGGATTTTTTTCTTTCGGATACCTTTTGTTGTGAGCTGTCGGAAGTATTATCAGATTACCGTTTCTGATTTATAAGGGATCAAAGCTGCCAAAATTGCATTTTTTTTCAAAATACATAAAATCTTTATTTTTCATCAGATTTCAATTGGATTTTTACTTTGTATTCTTCTAGATGTAAGGGATTAAAGGGACTTAATTGCAATTATATAAATATATCAATATATTTATCTATATTTTTCATCTGATTTTGATGTTTTTTTTTCTTTGGTTTTATCTTGATGTAAGCTTACGGTAGTATGTCAACAGATTTTGAGTATCTCCAACCAATTTCCGAGCTTTCAGTGGTCAACAGGGCTAGTTTCTATGTTCCCTTTGGCCTAGTTTGTGTCGAGCTCCTTTTAATGTCCCACTTATTTATACTATCTCAAGCTCTCTCCTGTCGCCACATTCAATTTAAATTCTACTTGTTCAAAACTTCAGTGATCAGAATGCTGCGGCCATATCATTCTGTGCTCAGTATAGCCCTTTATTATTTTTTTGTCTTTTCGTTTATTATTTAAGTTGTATATGTTTTTGTTTTTTGTTTGATTGTTATTTTTAAAATAAATCATTGATTTCTTTGGTGGTTGGAACAGTTTTGTTTTTGTTCATGTTTGAAGATATAATCATTAAACTTTTATATATGTATGCTCTATATACATTTCAGTTACGGTGTTCTTGTTCTTGAGGGAATTTCGCATATGGATGCACTATAATACTTTCAAATCTTTTACATTAGAGAGTGCAACACTATTATCTTTATACCCTATGTATCTTACTTGTTGCAACCTTATCCTTCTTCTATATCTATTTCCTACCCACCAAATGTTCATCGTGTACTATGTTAGAACTCTAGATTTCCTACGAGGAGGATTGACTAAATTACCGAAAACTAAATTTTTTTATATAGCCTGGACATAGTGCAGGCGGTGTTGCCATATATGACAACAAAGCAGGGGTTCAAATCCAGCCGTAGGCCTTGAAGAATTTTCCGATGTTAACATATTTAAAAATATGATTTTCATCACTGTTGGCATTCGGAATCATATATTCTACCTTTACAGCTCACCTAACCAACACATTATCATTCATATTATATAGAGATGCGTGCAACACTATTATCTATATACTATGAAAGCTTATTTGGGTCACATTTTGTGGTGCCAAATAAAAAAATCAACACAAATCGTGGCCACGAGAAACAAATCGTTCCCATGAATTATCAAATCGTGGCCATGAAGTACAAATCGTTCCCACGATATACAAATCGTTCCCACGATTTGACAAATCGTGGCCACGAATAAACAAATCGCTCCCACAATTTGACAAATCGTGGCCATAAATACTAATCGTTCCCGTGATTTGACAAATTGTGGCCACGAGAAACAAATCGTTCCCACGATTTGACAAATCGTGGCCACGAGAAACAAATCGTTACCACGATTTAACAATTGATATTTGTTAATTCGTGGCCACGATTTGTCAAATCGTAGGAACGATTTCTTTCTCGTGGCCACGATTTGCTATTTCGTGGGAACGATTTCATAATTCGTGGGAACGGTTTGTTAACTCGTGGCCACGATTTGTCAAATCGTGGGAACTATTTGTTTCTCGTGGCCATGATTTTTTAATTCGTGGGACCGATTTGATAATTCGTAGCCACGATTTGATAATTCGTGGCCACGATTTTTTAATTCGGGGCCATTATTTGTCAGATCGTGAAATGATTTGTTTCTCGTGGTCACGATTTGTTTATTCGTGGGAACGATTTGATAATTCGTGGCCATTATTTGATAATTCGTGGGAACGATTTGTTTATTCGTGGCCACAGTTTGTTTTCTGTGGCCATGAATTATTGTTAAATCGTGGGAACGATTTTTTATTCGTGGCCACAATTTGTTAAATCTTGGGAACGATTTGTTTCTCGTTGCCACAATATGTCAAATCGTGGGAACAATTTGTTAATTCGTTGCAACAATTTGTTAAATCGTGGGAACGATTTGTTTTTCGTGGCAACCATTTGTCAAATCGTGGGAACGATTTGTTTCTCGTGGCCACGATTTGTCAAATCGTGGGAAAGATTTGTTTCTCGTGGCCACGAATTGTTAAATCGTGGGAACGATTTGTTTTACGTTGCCACGATTTAATAATTCTTTGGAACGATTTGTAGCTCGTGGCCACGATTTGATAATTAGTGGGAACGATTTGTTTCTCTTGAAAATGATTTGACGTGTTGATCTTTTTTATGTGGCACCACATAATGTGACCCAATTAAGTTTTCATACTATACCCCCTTGTTCCATTGCTTCGTTTTACCATATTTTTGTAGAGACTTTGTCGCATGTGCATTTATTCCATATTCCTTCATTGTCCATTTGAATCTGCATTAGAAGACAGAAGTTGTCAATATTTTGTCGTCTTTGCAAAGGAAAAAAAAATAGCACAAATTTCTAGAGGTTATTACAGCCGTACTCGCCGGGCTCTGGAAAATATACAGTATTGGTTAAATTAATCGTAAATAAAACTTTTTGTCCAAGGCTTAATTTCTTCATGGTGATAAGGTAACGATCGATGCTTCGAACATGCATGGTCTGAAATTTAATATCGACAAGCTTTTCATTTATTTTTATAAACAACAACTGTTTAACTAAAATCATACATCGGTATGCATTTAAAACATGTCTCCTCTCATTTCACAATATTTGGAAAAGTAAGTCACGTTTTTGGACACGTTAGAATATAAATGATGTAATTTAATAAAATTCTAAGAAAAAGGTATCTATCATTATGGCATGACAAATTATTCCATACAAAGTTTAAATAGAATAGTAATTACTTGGAATTCCTTCACGACTTACCGTATACGAATGTAAGACATTATATGTCATAATCCCACACCAAAGAAAGCCAAAGGGTTAAATTAACTGCTTTTTTAATGTTAAGGGGGTAGACCTAGGGAAGCCTAAAATATTCTGCTCGTTTAATTTTTTAAAATTTCTTCAGTATTAAAACTACACATGTTCATGTTGACTTTCAGCAATTTTTAGCATTTTTTACCGTCCCGTTTTATGTCTAGTGGTAATCAAAGATACCCTGTTTCCTCATATTTTTTGGTACGTTAAGGGCTTGATTATAATGTATAAAATTGTCTCTAATTAAATTTGTATTTGATTTAAAATTATTTCAAATGAAAAATTCTGTAGTTTAGACATGTGTGAAAATAGTTTGAACTGAAATACACGGGTGTTCTGAAAAGTATAGGCTGTAGTCCATGGGCTGAAATAACCCCCGTGCAGCCCCCCCCCNNNNATACATCCCCTCTTCAAAATAAAACATGTTAACACGAGCATTACCTGCACGCACTTGTGGAATTTGGCCCAATTTTAGACCCACCTACCAAAATTTTGGAAAATTTCGTTTTTCGTTCAAGTTTTTCTTTCAGTTGCTTCAAAGTGTTAACCAAATGCTTTCCAGTTATAAAAACGGGCTATCAAATGATTGCTTATTGTATGAACTTTACAAAGAACCCAAGTTTTAACAATTTCGATGCCTATAACGTTCCATAGCGCAATTAAACGTACCCCGACCCCAATGAAGTATTGACAAAAAAACTGATATTTTCATTGAAATTGCGTAAGTTTGATGGTCTAGAGAACCCGAAGTGCATCTCAATTCCCGATTCTGAAAATTGTTTTTAGCTTTTCAATCTATTTTCTTCAATATAAAACATGTTAAGACGATGATAACATATTTTAAATGACCAAAATTTTATTTTCAAATAGACCAAATACACGGACCTTTGAATAATTTCGTTTTTGAAAAAGTTTTGTCTTTCGTTTGCCTAATGTTATTTTTTAGTAAACAAATATCATTTAAAATAGGAATCAAATGAAAGCTTATTATATTTGCTTTACAACCATTACAAATAATGGCTACTTTTAGGTAATATAAACATCACACATCAATAAAACTTACCCCTACCCCAACAAATTTACTCTAAAATTGTCATTTTTTGTCTATTTTCGCATAAAAATATTCAGAACACTCAAAATGTGTGTTGTATATGACAATGTTACATGAAAAAACATTATGATTTGGTATTATAACAGCCATTTGTCGACTTAGACTCAATATTTTCCCGAAATTGATGAAAAATGGGAATTTTTAACATTTTAGAATTGTCCAAAGTTCACTGTTAAATCGTTATATATGCCAAATCTGGAGGATATATCTGCAGAAATGCCAATTATTTGTACCAAGCAACACATTAGTTGTCTTAAAACATTGTTTAGAAAAAAGAGAGTGTTTAATGGGACTCTAAATACCGAAAATCTTAGCCCTACCCCAACAAATTTTCCCTGAAATTATCAGTTTTTGGTCTATGTAGGGATAAAATAACCAGAATACGGCAAACGTCTGTTGTATATGACAATGTTGCATGAATTACATCATGATTAGGTATTTTAACAGCCATTTGGGGACTAAAACTCAATATTTCTCCAAAATTCATGAAAAATGGGAATTTTCAACATTTCAGATTTGCCCATAGTTCACTGTTAAATCGCAATATATATAAAATCTATAGAATATATCTGCAGGTATCCCAATTAATTTTTCTAAGAGATACACTAGTTGTCTTAAAACATTGTTTAGAAAAGCAAGGAGTGTTTAATGTGACTCTAAATACCAAAAATCTTACCCCTTCCCCACCAAAATCTTCTCAAAATTGACGATTTTTGGTCTATGTAGGGATAAAAATAACTACCACACGCAAAATCTGCGACGCATATAGCAGGGTTGCATGAATTCTATCATGATTTGGTATTTTAAATCAAACATTTCAGCTTAAACTCAGGATTTTGTCGAAAATTGATCAAAAATGGGGATTTTTAGCATTTCAGATTTGTCCAAAATTCACTTTTAAATCGTTATATGTGGCAAATCTGAAAGATTTATCTGAAGATATGCCAATTTATTGTTTTGACCGGTATAAAAGTTATCTTAAAACACTGATTAGAAAAACAAGGAGTGTTCACTGTGACTCTAAATACCAAATCTTACCCCTACCCCAACAAAATTAAACTTAAAAGTCCCGAAAATATGTCTTTCTTTACATATATATGAACATAGCATGCTAATGTTTTACTTTGTTTGCAAAAGATGCATTTGATATATCGTTAGATGTAATTTTAACACCAAATATTGGTAAACTTGAATATTAAGGCGATTTTCGTGAAAAATGGGGATTTCCAGCATTTCAGAATTTTACGAAATCCAATTTTAATTGTTGATTAACTGCCCATAAACCACCAGCATGATCTTATTTGTGATATAAGTCAGTCTTTGTGTATTTTGGTGTTTGAAAAAGATATGTCATTGGACCTTTATACAATGTTTAAGCTTTTTAAGCTTTTTGAGCTGAATAAAATGGAATAAATTGTGTTGAATATGTGTGGTAAGGGGTAATATCTTTGTAATTTATGAAACTGTAGTTAATCTTAAATGTTTAAAAGTATACTTTGTAGTTGCTAACACAATGAAACGATATTAAATCAACATTTTTAAGTTACATATCAGTTTCATGAAGTATTTGCATCTCAAAGTCAAAACAGCAGAAATTCTGAAAAACGGAAAATTCCCATTTTGCATAGAATTTCGGGCAGAAGAGTCAAAAAGAGAGCTGTTAAAAAGTTTAAATCTACTTTAATGATCTTCTGCATGTCAGCTTAAGTGAAATAAACACTAGAATTCCCATTAAACATTATGTTTTTATCATTTAGAGCCTGAATATTTCAAATTTTCCCCTAATTTTGAGGGGGAGGGGTGCTAATTTTGACATTTCTGAACCTACATTATGTCTGAAATTAATCCCGAAAATTTCCATTTTTCTAAAATTTTATACCGAAAATCAAAATTTTATGGACTTTAATGGTTTTATTTTCCAACATTGTATCACATCTGATAAGTTAGGCATAAAAACTAGATCAAATGACGAGGGTTGTTTATCTGAAAGGAATTAACATCCTAAAATTGTCATTTTCGCAATTTTTTGCAGGTGGAGGGGTACATTTTTTGTATCCCCAGATCATAAAAATGGCGTAAAGTGCCCAAACTTGTGTTCATTGTAAATATTATTAATTTAGCTTTAATTTGGTACTAAATTTCAGTACACATTACTTATCGTTAAAAATTTATGGAGCTTAAAAGATTACTTAGGTTAAAACGAAAATACAAGAATTTCTGAAGGTGTACATAAAAGTGGCCCTATACTGTCTATGCGTGCAGGTTATGTTCGTGTTAACATGTTTTATTTTGAAGAGGGGACATAGAAGGACTGAAAAAAAACGGTCTGGTTCGGATGTGGGGGGGGGGGGG
>MJUU01022998.1:44709-64663 GCA_002080025.1 Modiolus philippinarum
ACACACACACACACACACACACACACACACACAAAACAAAACAAAAAACTGAGAAAAGAAAGAAAACTGGTTAAGTAAAGATATATTAAAATTTAAGAAATTTCCACCGTCCAATTTTTTTCTTAATTCAGAATAAAGTGGATAAAAATATAAAAAAAAGCTGAATCTGTGCTATAAATTACCTCCCTTGGGAGGAATCTGACTTTAACATATTTTCATTTTCTTTGTACAGCTTTGCAATAATGTAGAGTAAAATGCACTCATTATAAATAACTGGATGTTTGGTATTTGTTTTCATGCTAAGATGAATATTTGTTTGCTGTATGGAAGAAATTTTACAATTTAAAAATTTTAATCATACCTACTGTAACAATTCTATTTGCTTGTGTAAGTAATAAAAGAAGGAAAAACAGAGTTATCTTCTCCAACCACAGGTCAACCCCCCTGATATAATATGGAACTAATTGTTCGGTCGTTCATTGTCTTTATACTAGCTTTAAATCCGATATTTTGAAATGCTATACAGTGAAACCTGTCTAAACCGAAACCCTCAGGGACTGAAGTTTTTGTTCTGTTTAGACACGTGTTCGGTTTACACAGGTTCAAAATATAAAGAAATTGATAGTAAAGGACTTTACATTGTGTTTGGTCTAGACAGGTTTTCGGTTTAGTCAGGGTTCGGTTTAGACAGGTTTCACTGTATAAAACTCAGTTTAATCTATGTACTTTATGTTGTCAGTGCTGTCATTTTATCTGTGTTTGGCTTTCTATTTAAATCCTTTTAAATTCACAGTAACATCGGTATTTAGTTATTTGATTATTTGTTTTACATCAACCCTTGTACATCTTTCGATTACCGGATTTCCAATGTTTTGATTTTATCTCACTGATGAGAAATAAGTTGTCGAAATGGACACATGTTGAAAGTAAATTTTCAGTAGCTTCGGTATTGTGCTCTTTATTATCAGTGGATCAGTGCCACTGCTGGTGGACTTTTAGTTCCCAAGAGTATTCACCAGCCCAGTAGTTCAGTATTTCGGTACTGACCCGACAACCGATTTTTTGAAATATACAATATCTAAATAATAAAATTTTGTCTAAAACTAAAAAGTATCTCCCTCATGCAAAACTCTGTCCTTTTGTCTGTGTTTGGCTTTCCTTTTAGATCTTTTTGATTATTGGTTCTCTTTCAGCACTGGTACACTTTCTGACTTTTCGATTTCTGGTTTTCCAATGTTCTGATTTTATCTGCACTGATGAGACATAAGTTGTCGAAATGGTCATATATAAATTAAATTTTCAGTAACTTCGGTATTGTGTTATTTATTACCACTGGGCCGATGCCACTGCTAATGGAATGTTAGTCCCCGAGAGCATTCACAGCCAAGTAGTCCAATACTTCTGTGCTGGCCCAAAAACCGATTTTTGGAAATATACAATATCTAAATTATAATTTAAAAAAAAAAAAAACAAAAAAAAAAAACTAAGGAGTATTTCCCTCGTGCAAAGCTCTGTCATTAGCTGTGTTTGACTGTCTATTTAGATCTTTTTGATTATTTGTTCTCGTTCAGCTTCTTGTACACCTTACGATTTCCAAATGTGTATATTTTGTCTGCACTGTCGAGACAAAAGTTGTCGAAATGGCCATATGTAGAAAGTTAATTTTCAGTAACTTCGTTATTATGTTATTTTTATATTAAAGCGCAATTTCAACATGTATAAATGCCAGTGGTAAATCTCTCCCTCTTGTGTCTAGAATGAATGGGCTATCGCTCTTCATTGATAATTTTGTTTTGCTAATACTAAAATATCAAAATTTCGGAATAATGGCTTATTTATGGTTTGGGTACCCATAAACCGGTTAAACCCTACCGCTGGCTTTTGCTAGTGTCGGTACCAAGTCCTGCTGTCCCGAGTTCCTATCGTTGTCTACGTTTGTCTTTTGTCTTATTCGTGTTTTTCATGTGTAGTTCCATTGCAGATTGTGGCATGTAAGTATAAATTTCAGCCATTGTAGTTGTTTCCTGTTGTCCATTTTGTTTACATCTATACTCTTTAATGGTGATGTAAGACAATACACAGTTGTATTTATGTTCTGAGCGATTAGATGATCTCAAATGTAATTCGTAAAATGGTATGAGTGTCTTTATTTAAACTTTCTGTAGATTTTGTTTTTTGTTTTGTTTTTTGTTTTTTGGTTTTTTTTTTGGTTTGTTTTTTGTTTGTTTTTTGTTGTTTTTTGTTGTTTTTTGTTTGCTTTTTTTTTTTTAGTTTTTTTGTTTTGTTTTTTTTTAAACGTGTAACTATCTCTTAGAATTGATCATTTTATTGTTCTTTCATTGTTTTCTTTGCAAACATAAATACACAAGGCTCACATGAGCCTGTATCGCTCCCCTTTTGACATATGTAGATATTGTAGCCCTTGATAACCTTAATACTTTTGCAATTCAAATGTAAACTCTCTATCTCAAATAATTTTTTAAATAAATTAAAAACGTATGAAAATCGTAAAAATTCAAAGAAAAACAATACCGGTTTTCGGATATTCTCCAAAATTACAGGATGGGTAGATTTATCATGCTGATCATCTTTACCTCATGTCAGATTTTGTAAAGTTATTTGCAAAAAAAAAGAAAAAAGAAAAAACAACACACACAAAAAAAACAGCATTGTATTCCTATGCTCTATTTATAGTAACAGTGGTCATGTTGTTTGGTCTACGGACGTAAAAATCACAAACTTATAGAAGTGCATCAGTTAGGCCAAGTTCGGCTACTATAGGCCCTGTAGTTTCAGAGAATATCTTTGAATCAAAGCTAACGGACGAACGGACGATGGACGCAGAGTGATGAAAAAAGCTCATATGGCCTTTGGTCATGTGAGCTAATAATAAGGTTTGATATTGACCTTATTTTCACCGTGTTGAGTTTAATGTTTAAATAAGTTTAAACCTTAATTACCTGTTATTAGACTTTATCGTCTATAATGAATGAAGCTCATTCAAAATTAACCATATTTCAGAAAGCTTTCAAAATCAGAACTAGTACTGTACCTGGAAGAAACTGTCTTGAATGATTATTTTATAGGATTGTGCAACCAAGAAATCAGTTCTGTCTTTTCTGCCACCAATGTTTTAAGTTAATTAACTTTATGATCTTTTCACTGTTTCTCTAAGTGGCCTTCCATTCTTTAGTTTTCTGTTTTTAAAACACAACAAAAAAAAAAGACATTTATCTATTTAATTGTTATGAGTTTCACTATCTGAATAATTCTGAACCTTCCAAAATTACTGTAAGACTTTGACTGAGGTTGACTCTTACTTGACCAGAATGTAAACTAGATTCGCAATTGCAAGCAATAGCCGACATTAACCTAGACTACCAATTCGACCATTCCGTGTTACATGTATTTGCAGCCTCAAAATCTGCCTAGAAATCAATTTTTATGGAAATCGGGCAAAGCTGAAATCTATCTTGTAAATGACTGCCATTTTGAATTTTTTCCATTAATTCCTTCCTCTAATTTCACTGCACATTTATACAGAACTTGAACAAATTCAGCACAGTAGTTTCTAAGATACTGAATGTTCAAATATTTGAACGCAAATTGGTGGCCATCTTGAAAATGGCGACCATTTTTGAATTTTTTTTTAATTCATACAGCATATTACTCCAGATGTTGGCCCAACTTTTTGCCAAGTTTGACAACATTTCATTGACCAATTACATAGTAATCGCTCGGACAAAAAAATTTATTGGAAAAAAGAATAATTTGAAGAAACGTAGAATAACGACATGTCACCCGAACTACGTCTGGGGTGACATAATAATATTTAACCGTCCCAATGAGCATTGAACTTAACGTGGAACACTAAATATAAGATAAATTCATAAATGTTGCTTTTTAAAAACAGGTGCAAAATTCGCTTTTCACCTCGGTACGGAATTTTCAGCAACTATGTGCAGTTTTAAGCTTAAGTACTTAATGTGCACATCGCTAGTCCGACACTTATTAGTCCGACTCTCATTGGACTGACACTTATTGGTCCGACACTCATTAGTC
The DNA here is from genome assembly GCA_002080025.1 of Modiolus philippinarum. Lineage (NCBI taxonomy): Eukaryota > Metazoa > Mollusca > Bivalvia > Mytilida > Modiolidae > Modiolus > Modiolus philippinarum. Next base: position 48,772 of record MJUU01022998.1, read on the forward strand.
CGACACTTATTAGTCCGACACTCATTAGACCAACACTTATTGGTCCGACACCAAGGCGATCTAGCCATACCAAAATAAGTTATGGAGAATTCCAGCTATTAAGTCCTACAGTTTTGGCGAGTTTTTGATTTTTGTATTTTGGCTCCTCAAAATACTATTCTGTTTTGTGTTATTTTGTTAACACTCTTTGTATTTTTGTCACTTATTTTGCCTTCTTTCTGCAAGACATCTGAAAAATTAAGCACAAAAAATGGCACCAACCTTTAACCCATCTGCTGTATCCATCAATGGACAATGATGACTGTGACACCATAATAAAAAGTACCACAGTTCATTTATCCGACAATAAAAACCCATACAGCTGGAAAATTGTGGTCTAAAAATCCAATATGAAAGAAATAAGGTTATTTGTACGTTAATTTTGTTCCTATCATGGGCCATTTTTAAAGTATGCTAAAATGTTATCGAAAAACTTCCTATACGAGTTAAGTCATTTTACAGTGTTTGGGAAGACAGTAACTACTCTAACGACACCGAAACCCTAATTTTCGTTGCGAGTGTATATATTAGCGATTTCCCTCCCATATGGCATAATTATCCCCACACTTTTCTTAAAAAAATGCGGGATATTGTTTTGGTCATGTCCGTCTGTTCGTTAGATGATTCTTGTCATTGGAAATCCTCGCTCATTTTTTGATTTAGGGCTTTAAATTTGTTATAGAATTGTTGGATATTTGCTGCAGATACGCAATCAACTTCCGGATTTTTTATGTTCTTGTTGGTGCAAACAAGAGGCCACAAGATGTTTTTTTTTAACTTATGTGAGCTTGTCAGTGGAACTCCTCCTACATTAAAATTTTGGATTTATGGATTTTTATTTTGTAAAAAAATTGTTGTATATAGCCTATAGATATGCAATAAGCTTTTAGAATCTTTATTCCAGTTCCAACTTTGGTAGATTTTATTTAAAATGTCAAAAACTCTTATTTTTTTTTTAAATTTAGTATATAACATTATAATTTGGTAAGTGTTTGGAAAAAATTAATTCTGAATACAATGCCCTGTGGTTGTTTATGTTTTGTGATTATCTGCTGTTATTTTTTTTTCGGGCAACGGATGGCAGCCATTGTAAGAACACTTTGCCGGTTGATTTTATGTTTGTTGACGATCCAGCATCCATAACTTGAAAAAAGATGGATGTAGCATTGCTCGACATCTAGCAATTCATTCAAACCGGTGCTTAGGGGCCGTCTTGAAATAACCGTGAAGTATGAGCAAAGCTCATTGTTGAAGGCCTCGTGGTGATTTCAAGATGAATAACACTAAAAGCGTTGTTCCATTGCTTATTTTTATCATGCATTTGAAGAGACCTTGTCTCATGTGCATTTACTCCATTTCCCTTCATTGATTATTTTAGAATTCTAAAATGTGATTCCAACTTTTGTAAATACCCTGAAAGTCTCAAATGCCATTTATTTTTTTTTTTGGAAACATACCTATAGCAACCACACTTGTAGAATTTGTTTAAATTAGGACCAACATTTTCACCAACTGAATTTCCCAAATATTTGATTCCAATTTTTGTAAACTTCCCGAAAGTCTCAAAGACCACTTAGTATGTTTTGGAATTCTACCCAGCAACCATATATCCTTGTATTCATTTTTAGATACTGAGCCTGAATCGCTCACCTAACAAAATGCTAACAGCAGGTGATTCAAGTGATGTTTATCCCATAGGATCCTATGTTAAAATATGTTCTGTGCTGACGGTCTTGTTTTTTATCAGATCAAAACAAAATTAGCAATCTTAGTTTGACTGAATTTGCTTCAATAGTTTAAGTGCATGTAATGAAAAAAATGTTTTAATATACGGGTACCATTCTAAACCAAGTTCAATGCTGGGAGCAATCTTCCTTGTCAGATCCCAACAAAATTAGAAATCCTTGTAAAGGACCTTCCATACGTCATTTATGTAAAGTTTGCCTGAATTTGCTTCAAAACTTTCAGAGCAAATGTTGTAAATGATGTTTTTCCCAAAGGGTCCTATGTTAAAACTAAGATCAGCGCTGGCATTCATGTTTTTTATTGGATCATTACAAAATGAGCAATCTTTGCGGAGAACCTTCCAAACATTATTCCTGTAAAGTTTGGTTAAATTTGCTTCAGTGGTTTCAGAGGAGAAGATGAAAATGTGAATTTCCCATAGGGCCAATGTTAAACTATGTTCCGTGCTGGCAGCCATGTTTTTTTGATGAATCCAAATAAAATAAGCAATCTTTGTAAAAAAAACCTTAAGTGCATCAATCCTGTAAAGTTTGGTTGAATTTGCTTCAACAGTTTCATAGGAGTTGATGAAAATGTGATTTTTTTTCATAGGGTCCTATATTAAACCTAAGTTCTGCGCTGGTGGCAATGTTTTTATCGGATCGGAACGAAATGAGCAATCTTTGTAAAGGACTTTCCATACATGATTTCTGTAAAGTTTGGTTGCATTTGCTTCAGTGGTTTTAGAGGAGTTGATGAAAATGTTAAAAGTTAACAGACGGACGGACGGACGGCCGACGGACGGACGACGGACTCCAAGTGATGGCAATAGCTCACACTGACCCTTTGGTTCAGGTGAGCTAAAAATAGAGACTACCGATACTTTTAGATCCAAAATGAAAAGAAGAAATACGAACAGGGTATATAACTCTTTTCCCTTTCATACAGAAAAGTGCGGCGATGGCCATCATTTCTGATAGCACCACTTCTAGTTTTAAGTTTTTTTTACTGTCAAGAGGCTTTACAGAAACCTACAAATGACACTTAATTGACTGAATTTTTCACTTAAAAGTATGCATATGATTTTGTTGAGAAATTGTATATAAAAGATAATCTATTAAACGGCTTTGGAGAAGATTTAATGCATCCGCAAAATTAGCATGCAGATGTAAATAAATTCAAGAGAAAGTGGTCATGCCTCGGCTCTTTTGACTTAGTACATTCCGCACTTGTATGGAAGGATATTTGGCATTCACATTGTTCAACGTGTATTTTTATCTAAAAATTGTCAGCTATTCCTACTAGTTCTCCAGAATCTTTTATTTTCCAAGTAAATTTCAACTCCATTTCGGGTCCTTATAATATCTTTTTGCAGCCTCAATATTTCATTAGGACAAAGGAATAAAATGATGGTGTTGAATTACACTTAGTCTAACATGCATGTGTTGGACTAATGAGTGTCGGAATAATAGGTGTCGAACTGATGAACGTCGGATTAATGAGTGTCGGATTAATAAGATGACCCCAGTAATCGTGTACCACAAAAGTTACAATAAATTTGATACCGAAATTATTGTATATTACGTACCGAAGTTTCTGAAAATTTTGCATCGAAGCTGCTGTTAATTTAGTACCATATACCATGATATGTTATTGAATTCAGTATGTACTTAATTAGGTAGTTAGAGTAAATTGGGTGCAAAAAAGCACAAATATCCTGAAATAAAAAATCTCATTTCTAAAAATACGCTGAGACACAATGTACCCTCTGCAAGCAATATTTTGCAAAAAAAATGACACAGCTCAGCAATGTGCATTTTTTCTAAAAACTGTCAAAATTAAAATCTAAGAAGAATGACGTCTTTTATATATGCAGAATCAACCTGCCAGATAAAATCTTATCTAAAAGAAACGGTAGAATTATCCGAACAACGATGTACCCACTTACTGATAACGGACGGACGGACGGGCTGTCAAACTGAGGGACCAGTCTAAGACTATATACTATCTATAAAATCGAATACTGAACTAGAGTGGTAAGAACCACAATAACCCATGACACTATAAAAAGTAAAGGATCTTTGTAATGTCGGGTTGTAGCTTTGAAAATGGGTCGAATATCTTTGAACCTAATCAAAATCTTTCATACATGAATGTCCTTCTAGAAATTTATTACTTAGACAAAAAGCTATGCTTTTACCCATATTCAAAATTGCATCCATTTAAGGAATCTGTTTAAATATTTTTGCCACAAATCCATCGAAAATTAACAATAAAAGGATGCGGAGTAAATGAACATGAAACAAAATCTCTGCAAATACATTGTAAAACCAAGCAATGGAACAACGCTTGTATTGTTGTTCTTCGTCTTGAAGTCGCTATGAGGCCTTCAGCAATGAGCTGTTCTCATACCTTATAAAACATTCAAAACGGCCTCTAGCGCTGGTTTAAGCGGAATTCATTGATGAATGTAGATCAACAGTACGTCAATGTTTTTGATACTCAACGTCAAGAAAAATTAAATTAACAGTCAAAGTGTTCTTACAACCACTTTTTGCAAGTTATTTTTTGTCCGACAAAAAGATTTATATGAGAAAACCACAGGGCACTCATGGAGCCATTTGCAAGAAAACCTGGCATAATAAATTATGAAATGAAGACACTTTTAACATAATGGCCAGAATAACATTTTTGAAATGAAAAATAATATACAATCATTTGAAAAAATGATAGTGTATCCATATTCTGTATAGAACAAATACACCATAACTGAAATATAAAGAGAGCATACATCTCTCGCACGGGTAATCTTTTTTAGGGACTCCACAAAACAGGAGACACAAACTCTAATCTTTAATCAACAAGAGAAAGATATTTACTAAATGCACATCAGAAACCAAGTAATGGAACAACGCTGTATTGTTGCTCATCTTGACTTAACTATTAGGTCTTCACTAATGAGCTGTTCCCTACCTCATAGTTAGTTCAATACGGTTAACATGAATACAAATTTACTGCAGTTGCCCTAGATGCTGCTCATCATAGACTATTTAAACCTGTTAATGACTAGGAACATCTTCAATTCTTAAAACTCAAGTTATACAAACAAAGGATTAAATCGCATCAATCTAAGCAATATCTTTCATAATAAATATGTTTTTGCAAAGATACCTCAAGTACTTCAAAGTCCTTTTGATATCATATTACCTAAACTTTTGCAACTAGCATCTTCATTCAAGTGCACGAATGAGTATTGCAGAATGTCCAAATGAATGACTACAAATTAAAGCCACCTGATTTTTCTTGTCTCTCCTCCCCATTTATGTGCGCTACAGTAGGTCAAGTCATAACGTTATAACATAGTAACCAGTGTGAAATACGTAATCTGTTCATATCTCCACCATAGCAAGAGATGACATACCAAACAATCACAAAACAGTGTGATCTTCTTTTATAGGCTAATATCAATTTTAGTGAAGAGAACAAAAATATGCCTCGTATCTACTTGGTATCGAAGTAACATATAGTCCCTACGAACAGAGAAACGTCGATTAGTTTGCCAAATGTACAACAAAACGCTTTCAAAGCTCCCAACTTCATTAATTACTGATGTCAAAGCTGGCTTAAAAATGATAATGTATATGCAATAAGTGGCATGAATTAGATGTGGATTCGCAAAGACTAAAGAGACTTATCAGAATATCTACATTGTTCCTTCAACTGAACTTTACGACAACAACAGTGTCAAAACACTCTATACTAATATTAGTAACTAAGTAAGTAACAACGGGATTTAATATACAGCCTTTCTGTACTAAAAAGATGAAAAAGGATATTAATATTAGATCCTAGGTAAAGATAATGACGCGATGAATAATTTTTTATTATTGATCACATATTTCTAGAATTTCGAGGACAATTCTTACAGCAGACAATAAGGATACGTACTGGGGCTTATAGTGCGCCACTTTTAGCAGAATTGTTTATGTATTCGCATGAAGCCAGGACCATGCAAGGGCTAGTTCCGAAATAAAAAATAACAGAGTCGAGTCCTTTAATTCCAGTTTATGTTATATGGATGATGTTTTTTTTCTTTAAATTCCCAATTACATATTAAATTAACTCGATATTAAAGATTCATTGACCAACAATATCAGTATCATACCTTGACTTCTCTCTCTACATTGACAACACCTGAAAACAACAATTAACGTCTACCGTGATGATATCGAATTTCCAATAGAGAAGTTATCCGGCATAGGCGTCTACATTTCGCAACTCATTCGTTTTTTTTTAGCTTTAGCATCTTCAAAATCAATTGTTTGAGGTCCACGTTGCTCCAAAAACCCTTCACAGATTTACATTACATAGGCTGCTTCGCTATGAAAGAAGCATATATAAGGGCCTTTCTGCTTGAGACAGACGTTATTTGTATTTCCTAGGCTGCTTAGTTTGATCAAATGCAACCATATGAATCATTGGGCATACAATAAATACTCATGTTACATAAAAACTGTCCATTTCGTTATATTGTTCACGTGTCTTATCTGTTTTAAATAATTTGGATTGATTTTAAAGACTGATCAGTTTACTGTGGTGTATAGAAGCAGCAAAGAAAATATAAGCCAAATCAGTAAAACAGTAAAAGGTTTACTGGGAAGCCCATGGACCTCGACTAGGGAAAATGGCCTACTGTTTGTATATTGCGATTTTTTCTTTTGAGCGGAAGTACTCTCTGAAAAACCTATTTATCGAAGTAATGATCAAGAATTGTTTCAACGGTCACTTCAGAAGTTTTACAGTCGTCTTTACAATTTAGGGATTACTACAATGTTTCTCCTCTCTGATGAGAAAAAGATATATTTAGGTAGATCGGTGATCTCAAAGTTTATTAACAGACTGACAAAAATCGACTTGAACAAAACAAAACTTTTCACTGGCAGTTTGTCAGGTGCCATACGTGGGGCAGATCATGCATTCCCTTAAGGAACATTTGATGTTATTCCCGGTTTTCGGTGGAAGTTTACACTGTCAGTGCTTTAGATTTTTGTGTTGTCTTGTATGCCACATTGTAATTTTAATTTTGTCTCGTTAGTTTTGTTTCTATGACCGATTTGTCCTTGTTATTACCTAAATGCTTAATATTCACAACTTTTCAAAAATTGAGTTTGGAACTGTTTGAGGGAAAGAAAAGTAAAAGGTACCATGGAATTTAATTGGTTTTGTCTAAGTGTTTGAAAATGACATTACCCAAACAAAAGACAAACGTAAAAACTTAAACAAATATGTATCTTAATACGAAGATTTACTCTAGTCGCGTGTAGTGACCGATGAACAACTGTAAATTTAAAATGATTTTTGAGAATGCATAATCATGTAGAGTCTCTTCTGACCTAATTTTATCACTATGGTTACACATTTAAGAAATACAGCCTTAGTCATATTTTTTATTACATATTATAGAAGTACAAAAATACCAAAGATGCATCATGAACAGTAAAATTTTGTTATGCTGTACACGCGTGATAAGATATAAGATGAAAACACATTTTCTTGGATATCACTAAGAAGATAAGAAAAAACAAATGAAATTATTCAGATTTGGTAAGTAATGGAGAAAAATTATATCAGCTTAATTTGTCCGTAATTGATATATTTACAAGCAAGTAATGGATAACAACATTTTGAACTATCAAAGTCATCACTGGGTCTACTCTGGTGGAGGTGTTGGTGGTCGGGATCTTTTGTCGTCTTCATCTGGCACAGTTTCTATCGATATTTTCCCTCCGTGAATGTTAATAACCACGACATCGCCTTTTGATTTGTTGCACTTCACACGGAAATCACTTCCGTCTACATACAGGAAAATATCTTTTGAAGTCTCGGTATATTCATAAATACGAGTTCTTAGTCCATACAGAATTTCGGTGGATAATGGACTCTTGCCTTTTAATTCTGTGATCATTTTATGTATTTCTTGATGTGCCTAGATTAACATAAAAAGACGAAAATAAAAGGCGGTAGAAACTTCAAACAGACGTTAGTCTACAAAGAGAAGATTATTAAATTATTGACTTCTGTCCAAGTGAGAGTCAAAGATATAAATTGCTATTGCTCTGGGTAAAATTTAACGACCCAACATCGACAGAATGAAACAGTATTTTTGTTTTTGTTTTTTTTTGCAAGTTTAACAGCTCGAGTATTAAAACCCGTTTGCGAAAAAAACTAAACATGTCATGTCTTTAAATAGATGGTCAGGGCTAAATTACAAAGATTTTTTAAATATATTTATTGGTAGAAGATGTGGTTTTATACTATTCAATCGTTGAAAAATTTTAGGCCTGAAAAAGCCCTATGTATATTTCATTGTTGTACCCTAGTTTCACATAAGTAATGAAAGGATATGTAGTAAATGTACGTGAGACAAAGTCTCTACAAATACATTATAAAACAAAGCAATTAAACAATGCTTTTATTGTTGTTCTTCATCTTCATTACATACATGTTATTGTACTTTTTTTACTAAATGTGTTAGCAATTAATATTACTCATACGTGTAATTGGTGTTCATTTTTGTGATAGATACTCTTGAATGATATATATTCATTATTACGAAATCGTTTCGTTCATCTTTATTTTAAATTAAAAAGCTTATTTCTGTTACATAAATTCGTGTTGTCCCTTGCATTTGCAGACAACATTTGTTATGTTGTGTGTGTATTTATCTTATATTACGAAATGATAAAGGTAATAAATTTTCAAATTTCCTAGTAGAAAAATATAATTAACAGAGACAAATTTAAACAGAGAAGTTGAAGGCTTTAGCAAGATGATCTTTTTTAATACTTGGTAAGCTTGGTTGCTTGTATTTATGCTTCACAGTACCGCAAATGGCATGGCTTTTGCGTTTCTTTAAACACAACGACATTTAAATACAGAAAGGACAAAAGATTGGCAAAAACAACAAGTGTGGACCCTTTTTGATGCTTTACTTGATCTGAAAAATTTTAATTCGCTGAATCAGAAAACTTAATATCTTAACTAGACGGAGAAATTTAGATCACTGACAAAAACACTATCAGACAACCATGTACTGCTTAAGATCAACCAAAATACAAAATATCATTGAACTACCATTAACAGATAGAAATTAGCGAGACCACCTGACCGTGAAATTTAGTTTAAGGGCATGCAACCAACCCATACAAGTTTTGTCAATATTTTTACCCCATTGCCAAAAATCAAGTATATTGTTACTCTTGAAATCTGGTTGTATCAATAACTAAATAACGAAGTTACCGCTAATTTGATTTCTGCATATGCACATGTCGACAACTAATGTCTGTTCAGTTCAGATCGAATCAAAACTTTTGAAAGTCCATAAACCGAAATATGTATAAAAGCTGATAGACAACAAACCAAAAGATCTAAATAGAAAAGCCAAAATTCAGCGAGGACAGAGCTATGCATGGGAGATACTCCTTAGTTTTTAAGCAAAAGTTTGTTAAATTTTAATATTGCAAGTTTCAAATATAATCGGTTTTCGGCTACCGGTTTGGTGAAAATTTTTTGGACTAACAGTCCAACAACAGTGGCATCGACCAAGTGGTAATGAATAACTTAATAGTGAATTTTCCGTTAATTTGGTTTCTGCATATGCGCATTTCGACAACTGATGTTTCCTCAGTGCAGATAGAATAAAAACATTTGGAAGTCCATAAACCGAAATACGTGTAAAAGAGACAGTCTCTTCATATGATATTTGCATTCATCGTCACTGCTGAATATTCATGTATTTGATGTTATGTTGCCCAACAGGACCACTTACATGTACGAATATGGAAGTAATACATAAATGAATTTTATTGCAAATAAAAAAGATTTATGTTTTCTGATAGTGGAGTACACTATTAACAAATATTTTGACTGATTTTACCAGAGTCAGGCGTTTTTTTACTTTAAATATCTGAACTGGGTTGGGAATGACTGCACTGTGTTGATTCAACGCCCTTTCAACACTAGTTTTGACTGAAAATGTCTGATCATTCATTTCAGTCAATTTCAGTCTTTAACTGTGTTGTAAAAGTATGATCAGTGTTGAAAATGACTGACCAGCGCTGACTCAACATGGGACAGACATTTTCAGGACTAAAAATACTTGTAACTTTTGAATTTCTTTTTCCGATGAAACTAGACAAAGGCAGGTCTGCACAAGTTCTGCACAATATTTCGTTTGAACATTTACCTTATGCGAACAAAGCATCCCAGATCGTCGATGTGGTCTGTTGAGGTAAAATATACGTTCTGTTTTAGATTGCCCTTACATTATTGCAAAAAAACATAGCAAATAGATAGCTAATGAATAAACAGAAAATGTCAGGAATGTAAACATTGTACATAACGGAGAAGAAATAATAATAAAAAATATGAATTAAATTAAATTAAAAAATAATAATAAATGAATAATCAATATAAAAAATGGATAAATTTATGAAATAAATAACTAAAAATTAAAATAGAATAAAGTAAATAAAAAAACTGAAACGTATATAAAAATAAATTAAATAAATTGAAACCTTTACTTTTGTTTTAAATGACTGGTCTGTGTTTTAATAAGTCCTTCTCAACACTACCTGTATTGTAAAAGTCTGATGTCTGTTGAGAATGTCTGAACACCGATCCGTCATTTCAACACTACCTCTGCTGTAAAAGACCAACCCGTGTTGAAAATGTCTGTCCAAAGTTGAGGCAACGCTGGTCAGTCAATTTCAACACGGATCAGTCATTTACAATACAGGTACAATAGAGAATTACTAATCACACCTTTGAACAAACATTCTCAACAAACATTGATCATTATCAACAAAGATATTGTTAAGAATTACTGACTGGCGTTGATTCAACACGTGGCAGACTTTAACAAGACAGGTAAAAGACTGAAATTAAATTGACTAAGATGAATTGTAATCATACATTTTCAGTCAAAACCAGTGTTGAAAAAGACTGCTCGACGTTGAATCAACACGGCACAGTCATTCTCAACCCTCTTCAGACATTTCAAGTAAAAAAAACGACCGAGTCTTTTAAAACAAGTCAAAATATTTGTCGACAGTGATAGCTGAGTTAACTCAACCTGCAATCTTTTATATAATTAAGAAATAATTCACGGGAGCGTGAATATATGGCGATTTTACCACGGTTTTGTCCTTAATATTTTCATATTTTACCCCTCGCATAAGCTCGGGGTAAAATATTTGTCATAAAGGGCAAACCCTTGGTAAAAACCAACATGAAATATTTCGATTCTAATATGACATTTCCAAGGTACAGAAGAGGTGAATTCGTCTTTATATTCATAAATGAAACAGCCATTTTACCTCATAAAGTATGATGTTTTGTTTAAAAAACTGTCGTGAACTGTCTATGACGTTTTCAAAAGTACCGTCGATTGTCCTGACAATAACCACATTATATGCGGATTTTACCATGATTATGGACACAAGGCGATTAAAAGACGTCATATTAGAATCGAACTTCAAATTCTTTGGTAATAGACAGGAACATTTTAATTAATAATTTTGATAATCAATGCATTAATTAACTTTCATTATTATTGCAGAAAGATGCTATGGTTGTTGAATTCAAAACTAATTTTAAAGTCAAGGGGACTCTGCTTGGACCAATCAGCTTGAGGCATGTTACAACGATGTGAAATTTTGTCGAGGACAAAAACGGTATGACAGACTGTCATGTAATACCCAACACCAACCTTTTTACCAAATATCAATTTATTGTGTGGCAGGGTAGTATAAAGAGTAGAAAAATCAAAAGTTTGTATGCAATGGGTTAGACTGCTAGAGGATAGCTGTTCAAGATCTTTAGAATTTTTTAGAATCCACATCTGATTGACGCCGCTCGTGGAGTAGACTTTATCACAGTAACTTTTCAGGCCATCTCTGACTGCGGTCAATAAAGTATAGTAAGGAACTTAGAAAGTGGCTTGGTGATGCATAAGATGATGAGTGGATGAGATGTTTTATTAAACTTGCCCTTAAACTTTATGGTAGATAGACACTAATATTCATATTCATGAGAATTTGCTATCGCTATAAGTCGGGACAATGGCAAAACAAATCCTACCAACCCTAAATCTGAAATAAAAAGTATGGGTCACCATTCTTGTTTTATCTAGACTTGAGGTCAAAGTTTGATTATTTAAGGCCATTTTTTGCATAACTGAACATACAATGCACAAGCAAAATATGGAACGACAATTTTCAATTCAATTGAAATGGACATTTTATCTATGAGATTGGTATATATTTTTGTAAATAGATAGTTACGAAATGTTCTATTGGTTACAACGAAAAAATATATATGTCACCATGCTTTAAGGGAAAATATTAAAAAAATGTCTGGATTAAACATTATTTACAGGAAAAGGGAAGTAATTCGCAAAAAATTAGGCAAAATATGACGTTTCACTTTTGTTAATTGCGCAACGCAACAGTGTCTATCTGCCTTAAGGAAACTTCATTTCTTATCTTAAAAAAGTGTATCTGAGAAAAGGTGATAATAAAGCGTAAAGTTTTGCAATATAACCATGAAACTTCATTAATTGAACATCTTAATATTTTTAACAACTGTGGTCATGAAGAAGGAATCCTTTGAAAATATCGTTGATTTAAAGCTTTTTGAAAGTTTGAATGATAAGCATACAATCCTTTTTTTATTATTATGTCGCCCCAGACGTAGTCGGGGCGACATATTGTTCTTTGTCCGTTTCTCTATTATTCATTATTATTATTAAGTCTCCCAAACGAAGTTTGGGATACTTATTGTTTTTGTTGCGTTTCTTATTATTATTCCGATTTCTTCCTTTCTTCTCGTCTCCATGAACTTGTCCGAACCAGATCTAAGAGACCATAACACCTAAAACTTCCAAACTTTGAGGGATGTTGGCCTCATGTATCTAGTTGTGCATAAAGCAAAAATTTTCCCAAAGAGGGTTCATTAAGGGTACATTTGGGGGGTTCAAAAAGGGATGGGGTCGCCAAGGTTAACCCTATGGGAAAATGAAATTTTTGATATTTTTTCAACTTATTTCTCCCAGTATCTCAAAAACTTTTAATACTAGCTACATGAAACTTCATAGGAAAGGTGTTTGTAATGTAAGAAAGGGTGCTACAGCATTGGAAATTTCAAAATAATTTCGGTTGTCATGGAAGCCAAACCAAATAATGGAAATTTTGAGAAAAAAGTAGTTTTTGTGAATGATTATATTTTGATTACAGCAATACGAGGGTTGTCCGTAAAGTTCATGGACAATCTAAATAAAAATTGCTAAGTAACGAGAATGTATATGAAACTAATATTTTCATTTACAATGTGTTTTAATGCATAAGTATGCAAAATATCATTGCAATCAAAGCAATATTAATTACTTTTCTGTCGAAACAAAAGAAACTTATGTTATACACCCGGAGCACAAACATTTAAAATGTTGACGTTGTCTGACGTCCTAATCTTTGAGGTTAACATTTTATACTCGCAATTCAACAAATTCGGAATTTTTGCAGTTTTTTGTCTTAAAAATATTAAGGGTATTTAAAATAATTTCTTGTACGGAAAAGTTATCAATTTCAACCCGTTGAACCACTTGCAAACTTCATTGACTGATAGTCGGAAAGCATGTTCACTAACACCCTGCAACTGCAGTTTGAGATATATGAAAGTTGGTTAGTTTTACACATTCCATTCTTTAAACTGGTTCTTGTGTCCAAAAATTTCTGTATCACTTGAATTGTAATGCAAAACATACTTTGTCTTGCCTTTTCTAAATATTTCGGGAATAGGTTGGTATTTGAGGGTGTTTCTCGATGTATGAGTGATACTAGAGTCACGTCACTACTCCGCGTTATCGAAAAACGTCAGGTTTTCCAGAATTTCTGATTTTGCCTTGAGACATTAAAACCTCTATTAATTTGTCATTTCAAATCTTTAGATGTTGAAATTTTGCAGTTTTGGTGTTAGACATAATATAAAGATTGCAATGTAATTTTCATTTCACTATTCACTGAATTCTATGAAATACCTATAAAAAATAAATATAAGACACTACGTTTGACATGTAATACTCGTGTTGCTCCGGGTGACTATTCAGGGTCTTTTTATGAAGACATATTTGTCAATTTTGCAGGCAAAATTGGATCAACTTTTATATATCCAAATTCATATAAGCTTAAGGCTTACGAATATGCAAAATATAAATGTATAAAACGCTGCTTTTCTTTTTATTTATCCTTGTCCACGAACTTTACGGACAACCCTCGTACATATTAAATATGTTATAAGGGGAACCCCTATACAGTTCTATGGAAGGAGGTTTGAAATTGGCTTATATGGACAAAAGAGCATTTGGTTGCCATGGAAACAAAACCAGAAACTTTTTTGTTTGGAAAATCCAGGTTTCTGATGAAAAAGAAGGAATTTTGAGAAATATGCATTACATAGGTTATAAGGGGAACCCCTGCCCAAATTTTTTTTTGAAAAGTGTCTTAAATTATGTGTAATGACAAAAGAGCATTTGGTTGCCATGGAAACAAAACCAGAACCTTATTTTTTGGAAAAATCAGGTTTTCTGATAAAAAAGAAGGAATTTTGAGAAATATGTATCACAAAGGTATTAAGGGGGACCCCTGCCCAAATTTTTTTGGGAAAGTGTCTGAAATTATGTGTAATGGACAAAAGAACATTTGGTTACCATGGAATCAAACCAGAACCTTATTTTTTTTTGGAAAAATTAGGTTTTTTGATATAAAAGAAGGAATTTTGAGAAATATGTATTACATAGGTTATAAGGGGAACCCCTGCCCAAATTTTTTTCGGAAAGTGTCTGAAATTATGTGTAATGACAATAGAGCATTTGGTTGCCATGGAAACAAAACCAGAACCTTATTTTTTGGAAAAATCAGGTTTTCTGATAAAAAAGAAGGAATTTTGAGAAATATGTATTACATAGGTTTTAAGGGGAACCCCTGCCCAAATTTTTTTTGGAAGGGTCTGAAATTATGTGTAAAGACAAAAGAGCATTTGGTTGCCATGGAAACAAAACCAGAACCTTATTTTTTGGAAAATCTGGTTTTCTGATAAAAGAAGAAGGAATTTTGAGAAATATATATTACATAGCTTATAAGGGGAACCCCTGCCCAAATTTTTTTTTGAAAGGGTCTGAAATTGAAAGTTATGGTCAAAAGAGCATTTGGTTGCCATGGAAACGACACCAGAAACTTTTTTTTAATCTGTTTTTTTTATACAAAAGAAGGAATTTTGAGAAATATGTATTACAAAGGTGTTAAGGGGAACCCCTGCCCAAATTTTTGAGGGGAAATGGTCTGAAATTGTGTGAAATGACAAAAGAGCATTTGGGTGCCATAGAAACAAAACCAGAACCTTATTTATTATTATTTTTTTTTTTTGGAAAATTGGGTTTTCTGATTAAAAAAGAAAGAATTTTGAGAAATATGTATCACAAAAGTATTAAGGGGAACCCTGCCCAAATTTATTTTGGGAAAGTGTCTGAAATTATGTGCAATTGTTAAAAGAACATTTGGTTGCCATGGAAACAAAACCAGAACCTTATTTTTTTGGAAAAATTAGGTTTTCTGATAAAAAAGAAGGACTTTTGAGAAATATGTATTACATAGGTTATAAGGGGAACCCCTGCCCAAATTTTTTCCGGAAAGGGTCTGAAATTGGTTGCTATGGACAAAAGAGCACTTTGTTGCCAAGGAAAGAAAACCTGAAACATATTATTTTTTTTTGAAAAATTGAGTTTTCTGATAAAAAATAAGGAATTTTGAGAAATATATATTACATAGCTTATAAGGGGAACCCCTGCCCAAATTTTTTTTGAAAAGGGTCTGAAATTGGTTGCAATGGACAAAAGAGCACTTTGTTGCCATGGAAACAAAACCAGGAACATATTTTTTTGTTGAAAAATTGAGTTTTCTGATAAAAAAAAAGGAATTTTGAGAAATATGTATTACATAGCTTATAAGGGAAACCCCTGCCCAAATTTGTTTTTGGAAAGGGTCTGAAATTGGTTGCAATGGACAAAAGAGCACTT
>MJUU01023001.1:4307-60562 GCA_002080025.1 Modiolus philippinarum
GGGGCGAATGGGGTCTCATCCCGGAATCCCGACTTTATTTCTTTTCTAAATCCCGAAATTTTAAACTACAAGGAAACTTTAAGACTGATGAAATCCCCATTCCCGATGAATTTATTTTCCGAATTCCCGGGCTTAAATCATAAAAACCAAAAAATCCCGAGCTTCAAAACATCGTACCCCCATTAATGTACAAAAAACTCCATGTTTTAAGGGTTTTACCTGCATATTTACTCCTAATAAAGATCTCTAATATAAACTATACTTTTGTTTTCGAGCGTCCTTTGTTCCATGACGAAACACCCTTATAGTTAACAGATTATTGTTGAAGTATGTTTTAAATTTGAGATTTAAAGTCAAAATATTTTAGTAGACAACTTTTATGTCCTCGGATATGTTAGTCGATGCTCGAACAGCACAAAAATTTGTATTTACTGATTTTACAAAAGAAATAGCCATTGAAATTGTCTTATCTGCACTTTATTTTACACCAGCTTGCACATATAAGGCATACAGATGATTCCGTAAAAGCAACTAATGATCGCGTATAGTTTCAAATAGTAACAACTAAGCGGACAGACAGAATACAAGGGGTAGCAACTAGGCGGACAGACACATTCATTCAATTCATTCAAACATATTTTGCAATATAAACATGCAAAGGGGATTGAACACAATGAGGTATGAGCATAAGTCATTGTTGAAGGCCTCGTGGTGACTTCAAGATGAAGAACTACAACAAGTTGTTCCATTTCTTAGTTTGTGTATTTGTAGAGGTATTTACTCCATATCCTTTCATTGTTAATTTTATATATTGCAGTTATATATCGACTTCTATTATTTAAATGTGGTGAGTTGATATGCATATTATCGATGCTTAAGTTTTCTGTGGACTGAATTATTCGCTCATATGTGTTGAAATAATTTTATACATAAGAATAAATATCTTAAACAGGTCCACAGTTTGTTACCGAAAAAGATGTATAAATATGCATGTTTTTTTCCAGAAAATATGGGTTCTAACCCGGTACTCCCTCTCTGTATCCGCGAGTGCCTTTGATACGCAGTGTTACAGAAGTCACGTACAGAGAAGGGGTGATAAAACGGGAACACAGCTCTCTGAGAGGCCGAGTCCATGTTTGTGGAGTCTGGAGCCTAATGAGTGGCACCCGGAGCCTTGTGAGTGGATCCCAGATCCCCAGTTTTAGGGCCTGTAGCCCTCGTGTTAAAGCCCGGAGCCCCGAGTTCAAAAATGTTGAAAACCATAGCCCGTGTTATCCACAATGATGGCTCACAATGATGAAGCCCAATGTGGGAGAGATTGTCTTCAATTGTGTTGTCTATTTATTGGTTTTGATTTTTTTTTATTTTAAATTTTCCTCGTCTCGTCTACTGCATTTGCCACTGTAATTAAATCCTATTTATTCTGCCTTTATTATTCCGATATTTTGATCAGAATAAAATAACGAGATGAAATCAGAAAACAAGTGAGCCAATTATGTTAGCCTTTTGTAATATCCTGTGTATCACAATTATAGTGAAGAACCAAGTATGGAACTCTGATGGACACCCGCAGTCTTCATAACAAACTAATTTACTATAGTTTAACTTCAATTGTTCAAACTGCAATAACATGACCGATCTATTTTATACACGGTTGGAATTTTACAGTCCCATCTCCAAAAACATGACAAAAAGGAAAACACTACATTAATGAGGGGGGGGGGAGGGGCGAATGGGGTCTCATCCCGGAATCCCGACTTTATTTCTTTTCTAAATCCCGAAATTTTAAATTACAAGGAAACTTTAAGACTGGTGAAATCCCCATTCCCGATGAATTTATTTTCCGAATTCCCGGGCTTAAATCATAAAAACCCCAAAATCCCGAGCTTCAAAACATCGTACCCCCATTAATGTACAAAAAACTCCATGTTTTAAGGGTTTTACCTGCATCTTTCACTTGTCACATTTACTCCTAATAAAGATCTCTAATATAAACTATACTTTTGTTTTCGAGCGTCCTTTGTTCCATGACGAAACACCCTTATAGTTAACAGATTATTGTTGAAATTATCTTTGAAAAGTATGTTTTAAATTTGAGATTTTAAGTCAAAATATTTTAGTAGACAACTTTTATGTCCTCGGATGTTAGTCGATGCTCGAACAGCACAAAAATTTGTATTTACTGATTTTACAAAAGAAATAGCCATTGAAATTGTCTTATCTGCACTTTATTTTACACCAGCTTGCACATATAAGCCATACAGATGATTCCGTAAAAGCAACTAATAGTCGCGTACAGTTTCAAATAGTAACAACTAAGCGGACAGACAGAATACAAGGGGTAGCAACTAGGCGGACAGACACATTCATTCAATTCATTCAAACATATTTATTTTGCAATATAAACATGCAAAGGGGATTGAACACAAGTTATACAACATTAGTGACATTCTCTCCCTTATAAATATATATACATAGAAAAATCAGAATTCAAAATGACTACAATGTAAGATTAAATCAATGTGCATATAAATGTAATGATACAAAAAAAGAAAAGGAAAAAAGGGGGAAGACTGGAGTGGGTGATGAAAATAAAAAGGAATTTAATTGAGATCACAATGCACTAATTTCATTGAAACGCCTGGTTTTCCTAATATATGAATGTACACAATTGAAAATTTCTGTATTTTGTTCAAAGGTCAAATTGCAGTCACCAGCCAATAGCAATTCTATAGTTATGTCATAATTTCGTAAATTATTCAGCAATTCAGTCCTTTCTTCATTATAAAAATTACATTCCATAAAATAATGGATTGAATCTTCTACAGGATGGCCACATATACATGATGGACTGGGTTTAATATTTACTCGGTGGAGATTAGAATTTAACGAGCTACACATATTTCGTAATCTTGTGTGAATAATATTAATCATTCTATTACCAGAATTATAAAAAGGTGGGGCTTAATGGTCTGAACTCTAATTTTTTTCTTAAAAATATTAATATTCCTGGAAGTTCTAGTTTCTTGGTCTAATCTATTCCAATCTCTTGTAGTAGAAGGAAAAACTGATCTTTTTGTTATTTCTAGTCTCGCGTTTGGAATAGTATAATTATCACTATCACGTAAATTATAATCTGTATTTTGACTGACTAAAGGTGGCATAAGTTCGCAGAGATATTCAGGCGCATTATTATTATGTATCAAATAAAATAGATTTAACCGTCTTGATCTTCTACGATTCGTTAATTCCTCCCAACCCGTTTCAAAATATATTGATTCTCTGCTGGCAAACAAAGGAAGACCAGTTACTATACGACCAACTTCCATTTGGAGTTTTTCAAGTTTGTCAGAATCTTCTTGGCTACAACCTGACCATAATTCACAGCCATACTCCATAATTGGTCTAATAAACGTTAAATATATACGTGAAAGATAGTTCCTATTTAGCGTATACTTCAATTTTCTTAAGACATTCAATCTCTTAAAAAAAAGATTCTACGATTGCTGTATGAAATTTACAATTCGTATCAAAAGTAATACCAAGATGTTTGTGTGATTTGACAAATTCGATAACTTCATCTTGGAACTTTATTTCGATATCATCAGGTACAGTTGTATTAGAAAAGATCATTGCCTTGGTTTTCTGGGGGTTAAATGTTATAAGCCACTGTTTGGACCATTCAGAAATAGTGTCCAAATCAATATTCATAATGTCCTCTAAAGTATAAGGGCTGAGGCTTGAAAATGACAAAGAGGTATCATCCGCAAAAAGTCTGGATAGGCTTATTATATCATTGACATATATTAAAAATAATAGTGGACACAATTCACTAAGTATGCATGAAAAAAACGTCTTTTTTTTAAATTTAAAAGCACTACAAACAAATGTAAACCTATACGTGTGTAACCTGATTGTTTTTTGTATCTCCCGCATGCAATGTTTTAGTAAAGCGTAAAAATAACTATAAACAACGCAGTTGAAACGGCCGAGTCAGTACTTTCTTGTCGTAACTCTGATGATTAATCCCGATTGAAGAACATATTAAGTGATTTCATGTATCTCCAAATCATATAAACTATGACAATTATACATATGCATTGATATAGCTTATAATTTTCTCAACCCATCAAGTATTACTCAGTAGAGAGGCTGAAATGATGTCCAAAAAGCGAAAATATTGGACGACAACTAGGATTAAAGGGTCGGACAGTTCAGCAACTTCCGTTTTGGCTCACTGTCCGGTTATACCCTGTGAAACTGTAAAGTACTCAAGGTTTGTCACTTATTGACCAATTTATTTATTCCTGACAATTTTTACACATATTGCGATTTATGGCCTTTCATATGATTTGATTTGTTCTAATATCACGGGGCCTAATCTGCTCGAAAAATATTTAGGTGATTCCGGAGATAAGTAATTTAATTGTGGGTGATTACCAAAAATATGTAAACAAACCCGCTTCAGAAATGACAAGGTGAGAATCTTTCAACTATATTAGTGTTCATATTGCATTATTTACAAAGTGATTATGCCTATTCTATGGCACATGTAATAGCGATTTTCCTTGTATAAGTTTTATTTCAAAATCATTTGTAAATTTTGTGTGAAACGTGCACAAAAGTGCAGATAGTAAGCAAATATTTGAGCAGTCAGTCTTGTTATGAAATAAAAAATCTTATTTCAGTGTCTTATGAAAGTTTCTTGGCTTTATTTTAGAAGCTCTGAATGATGTTTAGGAACTGCAACTATGGAAACAGGTTTAAATTTGGTATTTAAGCAAATATTACAATATAAGCAGATTTTTGTGGGTGATCGCCAGGAGTAAGTAAGTTTCTGATGGTGAATACCAAAACTCAAGAAAATCAAATTATCATTTTTGTCTCATATTTGCATTTACTTCATATCCCTTCATTATTAATTAAATGCTAGGAAAAAAGAGAAAAAAAACGTCAACAACTTACTTGTCGCCCATTAAGCAAAAATTAAAAATCAAGCAAATCATTCTATAATAAATATAAGTAGCATATCATAGGTATTGAAATCAATTCATCTGGTCTTAGATCCATATCAAAGGTTTTAGAAGCACATCATTGGTCTTTGAAACATAACATAGGTCTCATGAGCAGTTTAGTTTATTGATCAAGTTGCATTTCAAAGGTCTTGTGATCAACAACAGTAGTCAGTCCATACAACGACAAACATTTCAAAGAGTTCGCTAATGATTGCATTCACTACAAGAAAGTGGATCTTGAGAAGAACAAAGATTCCTCCGAAACAGATAAAACATCCTATCTTTGGTCATTATAGGAATCAGAGGCATATCTGAGAATAAATTATTTTTGTAATGTCACTGGTGATGATATGTGTTTTGATATTGATGAAGACATTGACACCAATAACGGTGGCAGCATTTTGTACATTCCTTTTCAAGCTAAAACCCAAAGACTACACGTTTGGTCGAATATTTCATTTTTGGATTATTTAAGAATTTCCGCCTCCATCTTTTTGCTTCGTTATTCTTTTGCCGATATATTTTAAATGTTGACTTTGAAAATTCGAAAGTTCAATGCAATGGTGAAGGTTCCAGGTCTCTATGACATGCCGATTAGGAGAAATTCTTACTGAAAATAGATAGGTATGAGGCCCAGACTTCATTATTCCACATCTGTATTAATTTTTATCCCTCGAATACATAAGAAATACTGCCTAGTATACGGTAACAAAACGTTCTTTCACCACACTGTTGTGTTAAAAGAATGGCGCGACATAGGGCCTAGAAAAAAAAGTTGTGAGTTTAGGGTAACCCGACCCTACCTAAAATTGTATGCCTACCCTAACTTTTTTTGCCTATTTTACAACAAGCACTGTTAAAGTCAGAAATGTTCCTCCATTTCTACAATGTAAAAAAATATTAAAAAAAAATTTTCCTACCTACCCTACCTAACTTTGAAAACCATGTTACCCCAAACACACATTTTTTTTTCTTAGGCCTAGTGTGTGTAAACATGTCAGAGGGCGTGGCCAATCCAATATGGAGGAAACGGTGTGGTAGGGCTGATAATCTGAGGGAGGAAGAGCTATATACCACCTCTGTTTTTTTTTTAGATTGAAGCGGACATGGTCATGATGGTGTGAAGTAACATCCTCTGATCATTAAAGAAACATATTCTCACAACTGTATCTAATGAGACTGTCATTGAGACATGACATTTTCTATTTAGATAGTAAAAGTTTTGCGTTTTGAAATTACAAAATATATCTATCTGAAGTTGAAAAGTGGTATCTCGCTCGATGCTGTTGTGGAATCTCACACACACATACACACACACAAAATGAAATGATATGTCTTGTAGTTTTCACAGCAGTTGCAGCGGACCAAAAAGAATGAAGATATTACAGCGAAAGGCCTTCCAAAATAACAATAACCAGGAGAATTGCAATTATTTATTTATTTCTGTATCTAAACATTTAAACTAGTATTTTCCCAGATAGCCACGGCACTTAAGTATAGCAGTGGATAAAAAATATGTTCTCCCATTCTCTGCCGTTGCGACAATTCACGTCATTTTATATTTTTCGAGTTTTTAGAGACATTTTATTGGAGAAAAGCACTGTTATTCAGAAAAGTCGTGTTTCACTCTCAATGATGAAATTTCGATTTTAACATTCTCGCTAAGGCTCGCATTTTTACTATCTCTAGCGAAGCTTGAATTATTTTGAATCCATTCCACCCTGAAAGAGAATCGAAATGTATTTAACTAGATATCTTGATTAAATATATGAATGGAAATCACCCATTAAATATGTCGTACTCTTGAAATCACTCAAATATATTTGCTTATTCCATTTGTTTACTGTTATATAACGACTTTAACTCCATTTAAACTGTTTTAATTCACATTTTCGGTCAACAAAAGAGCATTACATGTATTTTTATTCCATCCACTGGTTGTAGCTTTCTACAAAAGTGAATTATGTAGTCGTCTTCAGCTTTTAAATGGACCAATGTCACTTTTGTGCACGCTTCAAGCTTAAACTAATGGAACTTGAAAACCCTGGTATGGTCAGTTCGTTTCAAAATCAAATTTTCCGTAGAATGCGCATAGTTATATTTGTTTGTTTGCTTTATTTAGAAAATAAAAACGATTTTTATATGGAACATTCCTTTCCACCCAAATTTTTTTACGTATTCGCGAATTCACACATTTTTTTACGAGCAGATTAGGCCCCGTAAATATGAGGACTGTATAAAATAGCCATAAGCAGATATTAAATTTATTGATTTGATAATGTCGATAATGGATATGAAGCTTAAGTATGGCGAGTTGTTCCGTTCAATATTGTCTGTAAGTCTCGTCATGTGACCCCCGAGAATTCACGATGATAAAATAATTCGAAAACATTTCCCGCTGAAACATGACGTCTGAGGATTATGTCGTACAAATTTTTGAATGAAACGTCACACATTTCTGTGAAATATGTAAATTCCTGGTACAATTTCTGTACCCGGAAGTTTCAGAATCGAACGAGACTTACGGGCCCTATGGTTTCAGGACTGCCACTCATGTATTTCCTGGATGCCAATATATTGATATCAGTGAGGACGTTCATTTATTTCTGGACATACTGGCCACAGGGTTCACCTTTTAGTGAAAGCATTGATCTGACGTAACAAGAGTGGAAATGTTTTTCTTCTATTTTTGTCAGTAAATATTTTTTTTCTTGTGTACATTAATAAAACATTTTTAGTCCTAATGAAATAAAAACTCGTTACGTTTTGCAGATGTCAGAGAGACAATCCTTCGTTTGATGAGTGTGTACAATATTGACCTAGTGAATGTTCCTAGCCATATCGTATCCCTGATTCAGTTCCGTGACTATGCAGTGCAAAAGTTAACACCGAAATTTGTGGTCACTTTCCTGAAAACAGATTCAAAATACAAAAAACTGAGTACCACCGAAAAAGTTAACATCTTGCAATTTCTGCTTTCTGGAAAGAACTGTTCTCAGCCTACTGGTTTGGAATTACTTCCTATAGAAAATGGTACATTTAAAGTTTTTGGAAGAAGAGGTGGAGATAAACGTGTTATTGTATGTAAAGAAGAATCACAGCTGTTCCCGGGTCAAGAAGAATGTTTTTGTAGACAAGACCTACAGTACAATGTATATGAGGCCTTGTATGAAATGGCAGAAAGAAGTAAGTAAATTTTGTTGTACTATCTATTGAAAAGGAGATTTAAAAACGCGTTTTCTGTGATATATTGGTGGGTTTTATTGTCATTAGTATTTTTCACATTTATCGTTACACTCACGTTTTGTGTGTTTCTTTGGTCTCCTAAATTGTTTTTTTTTCTGGAGCAAACTGCTTGAAATGAAAAACATTGATATTGTAAATTCTAATATGATGCTTTTATTTTTTATTTTTTAAAATCCAATAAAACTTTTTCGCATAAGCTAATAGTGTACGATATCCAATCATATGAAATGTACACTTACATATTCCATTCACTTTATATATAATCTTAACAAAATAAAGTTTTATAACCACTGAATCACCCAAATTTGCGGCATAGAAATAGACAAATGTTTTGTAGACACATCATTGAAATGGACATCACCTAGCAGCCAGTTCAGGGCCATGTTCACGAAATCTGATCCATGTGAAATATTATTAACATGTGAAATATTATTATAACAATAGTTTGATTAGATATTTTCAATTGTTATCGTCAATGGATTTATAATTGTTTTCTTTCTAAACAAAACTTGAACAGTCATACATTATTTTACATAAAATAATTGAACCACCAATACATGGCTAATCCCTATAATTTCCGTATATATAACTCGTCTTGCTATAGCCAGGGTGTGCTTTTGCTATCACTTGTTGTCTGTCGTACTTGTCCTCTTTTAGCATTTCATCTTCTATGAAACAACTGAGCCAATTGGTCACAAATATCAGTGGGTGGTCCCCTTCACAGGTTCAGTGATTTTTATGATACCTAATCCAAGATGGTCACCAGCCGAGCACATACTCTTTGGGTAAATGCATTCAAAGGTCTTCTTTGAAACAACAAAATTAATAGTCGAAATAGTATATTAATGCCCCCCCCCTTTAAAAAATGTGAAGTCATGATAAATAACAAAACACCGAAGTCTTTTACTGTTAATTAAGCTTAGATGCATATGCGCATTTCGACAACTTATGTCTCTTCAGTGCAGATCAAATCAAAACATTTTGAAGTCCACAAGCAATAATATGTTTAAAAGCTGATGGAGAGCAAATAACCAAAATGGTCTAAATAGAAAAGCCAAAATTCAGTTAAGGACAGAGCTATGCACGAGGGAGAAACACCTTAAATTTTAAAAATTTAGATATTGCAAGTTTTGGAATAAAATCGGTTTTCGGGTCAGCACCGAAGTACTGACTACTGGGTTGGTAAGTACCCTCGAGGACTAACAGTCCACCTATATATGCTTTGTGAATTTTGTTGAAACACAAACAATTAGGCCTAATTTCCAAAGCCTGATAACAGAAAATAATAATCGGTAACATATCATTTTAGCTTACCTAGCTATGTCCGGGAGTACTTTTTCCATCACTTGGCGTTTGTCGTCCGTCCGTCGTTAGCTCACTTTCAGAAATCTTCTCCTCTGAAACGACGTGGCCACTTGAAATGAAACCAAATTTCAAATGAATCATCACTAGGGTATTAAGTTTCAAAGGACAAGGTGCGATAAGGGGCTGCTTTGGCCCTAAATTTCGGTGATTTTTTAAGTTGCATCTGAATATTTTCTTTCCTGTTTGCTTGAAAGTTCAGATCCCGCTAGAGAAAACGATACAAAATTTAGAACCCATGACGTCACAGTAGGTACAGTTTTGACGTCATGTTAAAGTTCCTTTGAACGTATTTATAGAAATACAAGGAGTTTAGCATATTTTCGAACGGTTTTCCTAATCAGAAATATAGACCGCATTCAAGAATCAATTAGATAATTTACCAGCTTATTAGAACAGATGCGTTGGGCCTTCTGTATAAATATTTTTTGGTTCTTGCGTGCGCTCTATATTTCCTCTGAAGAAAAAGTAGTCAAAATTGGTCAAATTTATCATTTTTCGACGAAATGTGCAATTTGTCCCATTTTCTACACTGAAAAACTCTGTAATTCTACATCAATACTTGAATAATCTTTCTGTTAACTGTTAACCCATAACCATAGAACATTTCAACAAAAAATATTGTGAATTTAAGCAATCTTATTTTTTAGGCAAATTAAGGCCTTTACCGCAGCTACTCAGTCCTTTGTTATTTTCTATGTACTAGGTCAAACAACATGGTCGCTGTTACTAAAAATAGAACATAGGGGTAAATTGCAGTTTTTGGCAAATAACTCGGAAACAATAACAGAAATCAAAAATCTGACATTAGTAAAAAGGATCAGTATGCCAAGATCTACCCACCCTGAAATTTGAAAAAAAAATCTGATGACCCGTCTAAGAGTTATTGCCCCTTTTATGCCCGGCCTACGAAGTAGGAGGGATATATTATATTGTTTTCAGGTACGTTGTCCGTACGTACGTGCGTCCGTAATGCTCAGGTTAAGGTTTAGGTTGAAGGTAGTTTGCCTTGAAGGAGGTGTGATATCTTGAAGAAATTTTGTATACAGATAGACCATGACATGAACTGCAACATTTTGGAATGAAACAGCTGCTGTTAATTCAAGGTCATGGGTCATTGACTTTGAATATCAGGAGTGAATATTTGATATACTACAGGTTAAGTTTAGTTTACCTTGAAGGAGGTTTGATATCTTGATGAAAACTTGTATGCAGATGGACCAAATTGACATAAACTGCAACATTTTGGAAGGAAATGGATGCTATGACCTTAGAGTCATGGTTCAATGACTTAGAATATTAGAAGTTAATGTTTAATATACTACAGGTTAATGTTTAGGTTGAAGGTAGTTTACCTTGAAGGAGGTTGATATCTTGATGAAACTTTGTATAATGATACATCATAACATGAACAGCAATATTTTAGTGCAAAAAGATGCTGTGACTTCAAGGTCATGGTTCATTGGCTTTGAAGTTTAGCAAGTATGATGACTCTCGAGGTGGGGGAAGTGTGACAGGACAGCCTACCTGGGTTTTAGTAGGTAGTAAATATATAGCCAGTAAAAATCGACTGAGCTAGCTAGAGGTCCCGAGTTCTATCCCCGGAGTTGACATTAATCAATTTTGTAGGGAGATTCATGCTCTCCGGTTACATTTGGCGCCCAGCAAAAAAAAACCGGGGTTAGATGGAGCTAACAAGGGTTTGTGTGTAATTTGTGTTGAGAGTCATACATAGCAAGTATGATGACTCTCGAGGTGGGGGAAGTGTGACAGGACAGCCTACCTGGGTTTTAGTAGGTAGTAAATATATAGCCAGTAAAAATCGACTGAGCTAACGGAATATTTCTTTAGCTCATTCGGTTAGGTGACTGGCTGAAGTGCTAGAGGTCCCAGGTTCGATCCCCGGAGTTGACATTAGTCAAATTTGTAGGGAGATTCATGCTCTCCGGTTACAATTGAATTTTTGATGATGCTCATTGATTAAATTTTTGAAATTCTTTTAAGCATCTTTTTTGTTCTTTATGTTTATTTTCAAAAATCTTTTATTCCAATTTTGGTAAATTTCCTGAAACTCTCTAAGACCTTTAATTTTGGAAATTTTACGTAGCAACCATATAGTTTTTTAATTTCTTTTTGTCAAAACACCAGTTTTCAATAACTGAATTGCAAAAATCTTTTATTCTAATTTTGGTAAATTTCCCGAAACTCTGCAAGACCATTTAATTTTGAAAACTTTACCTAGCAACCATATATTTTTTAATTTCTTTTTGTCAAAAACACAAATTTTCAATAACTGACTTGCAAAAATCTTGATTCCAATTTTGGAAATTTTACCTAGCAACCATACATATTTGATGATTACTAGGTAAAATTTCATGTTAGCTTCTAGATGTATAGATGATGAAATAAATGTCACTTATGGTCATTTATTATGTATGATCTGTAGCGGGGCATAGTGTCCATTGACGCAGATTATCTTGTTCTGTGAAATTTTCAAAAGTTTTATGTTTTTTTTTAATTTTTTAATCGAAAAACTGGAACAGATAGAAGACGACGAGTTTAATTGCAAAAACGTTCAACATGCTAAGATCTACCCACATTGAAATTTTGAAGAAAATCCAAGTACCCATATAGGAGTTATGGTCCTTTGTTGGTCAATTTTTTCATGATTTATACATTTTGTCTTACATTTTGAAAAAAAACTTTTGAGACAGACATCAAATTTAAATTGCAAGAATGTTCAGCATGTCAAGATGGCCGCCAGTGGGAACTTAGTTTACCATTTGACTCTATTGGAAAACATTTTCTAATGTCTCATTCTGAAAACTATTAAACCGATTTTAAGCAACCTTGGTCACAATAGTCTTTAGTTGTCTCCTTTGAAAAATGGGTCCATCTACTCCTCATCACATCTTAGATGGCTGACAGCGGTGAGCATAGTTTAACATTGGACCCTACGGGAAAGCATTCAAAGACCTTCTCCTGAAACAACAATGCTAATCTTTTCCAAACTTGATCACAATAGTCCTTGGTTGGTCCCCTTTAAAGATATGTTTGCTAAGTCCACACTCTATCCAAGATGCCAGCAAGCGGGGAACTTAGTTTAACATATTACCCTATAGAAAACACATTCAAAGATTTTTCCCTCTGAAACTACAAAACTTGGACACAATAGTCCTGAGTTTAACCTCTTTGAAAAACGTGTCCGGCAAGTCTGCAGTCCATCAAAGACGGTCCTAGCAGGGAGCATAGTTAAACATTGGTCTTATGGGAGAGCATTCAAAGATTTTCCTTGAAACAACAAAGCCAATTGGATTCAGACTTGGTCACAATACTTCTTGTTTCTCCCCTTCAAAAATATTCGTTGTAAGTCAACACTTCATCCAAGATGGCCGCCAACAGGGAACTTCGTTTAACATTGTACCCTATGGGAAAACATATTCAGAGATCCTCTCCTCTTAGACTACTAGGCCGATTTGGAACCAAACTTGGCCACAATAGTCCTTAGTTGACCCCTTTTCAAAAATGTTTCGGCAAGTCTGCGTTACATCAAAAATGGCTGCCATTGGGGAGCATAGTTAACATTGGACCCTATGGAAGAGCATTCAAAGATTTTCTTATCTGAAATAACAGAGCCTGCTGGATCCAGACTTGGTCGTAATATTTCTTTGGTAGTCTCCTTTAAAAATTTGTCCATCAAGTCTGCGCCTCATTCTAGATGGCAAACAGCGGATAAGTTAGTTTAACATTTGACCTTATGGGAAAACACATTCAAAGATCTTCTCCTCTGAAACTATTCAGTCAATGGAAACCAAAAATAGTCACAATTGGCCTTCATTGGTGCCCTTCAACGTTTGTACTTACGGCCCCGCCATGAAATGGCGGCGCCCTATAGTAATCAGCCTGACTAAAGGAAGCTCCCTTTCATTTTTTAGGAAAATCGAAAAATGATTTTTGGTAAAAAAAAAAACTTCGTTTTTATATGAAAAAGTGCATAATTTGAGAATTAGCTCTATGTCGTACGATAACTTAAGATTGCCTTCAGGGATTTGAATGATTGCCTACAGGGATTTTAATGATTTTCATACTCAAACTTGAACTTGACCAAAGGAATCTCCCTTTTGATTGATTTTCATGAAATTCCAAAAACAGGTTTTTGGGACACACAAGGTGGCGGGTCCTTTCTGACTTTGTCAGTATTCTAGTTTTTATGTTCGTTCCTCGTTCCTACCTCTCGAGCCTATGGAGTGTACATTTCATAGCTGATTCGTTACTGTCGAGCATGTAGTTTGTACAGTGATTTTTTTAACAGAGCAAAAACACTGTCCGAAAAGCTGCTTAGTCAGGGATTTGTTCAACCTTTGTTAATTTCATCCCTCAAGAAATTCTATGGCCAACACCATATCATCATTGAAAGATATGACGTATCAGTATCCCAAATGAAAGTGGACATTTTCAGCTAGATTCACGTCTTCCCGGATTTGACTACCGACTTTGACATTTTCCCGGATTGAATCACTCACAGTGTGACGGGTGCTGTTAACAGAGCAGGACATGCTTACCCTTCCGGGGTACCTGATGTCACTCTCAGTTTCACTGGAGTTCACACTGTGAGTGCCTTTGTTCTGAATGTTCTGATTTCTGTTTGTGTGCTTTGTGTCTGTCTTGCGTCTTTGTTTTTGTTTCTAGCGTCATTGTTTTCTGTGTTCTCGTTTTTTGCCCTGTCTTTGGACTTCGATTTTTGTGAATTTCACTCCTTTGTTCCTTCGGTATTCTACTGCCGTTGTTTGGCTCCCTTCAAAAAAGATGGCCATATCCAAAATGGATGCAATCGGGAAATATAGTTCAACTTCGAAGCAAATATCATCGGTCCTTTATTATTTAGGTTATTTAGTTCAACTTCGAAGCAAATATCATCAAGGTCTATTAACACACTTGAAAATGAGGTCCTTTATTATTTAGGTTATTTAGACTGTCTATGTCAGCCGTGAACCAGTTCAGCGATACAGGCTCTTGAGAGCCTCTTGTTAGTTAAGTTTTGTATCTGCCTCGACTTTTTAAATATATGTATTTGTTGTGATATAAACAAAATAACTTAATCTCGTATTGTTATCAACATTATTGTAGTGACAACTGGCTTTCGTCTTAATCATACCTCGATCTTATCTGTCCCTTAGAAACGATCGAAGACTTTATATTGCATGCTGCTTACATTTTGGAAAACTATTTATCTAAACTCATAGTGATTTCGCTGTCCAGGCTTTTCTATATATTTATCGATAAACACTTTTTTGAAACATATATATCATTTAACAGTTGAACTTTTCATTTCCTGAATTTTTACTTCGGTATTTGTTTGCTGATGTATTCAAATACTTTTTCGAAACCCCTTTTGTTTTATGATAATACACGCGATCGTAAAACTGGAAATCAAACTATTTAGAACGCGATGTTTATGGATAGTGTGACGGGTGCCGCTAGCGGAGCAGCACATGCTTACCCTTCCGGAGCACCTGATGTCACTCCCGGTTTTCATGGGAGTTCACACTATGAGTGCCTTAGATTTTAATGTCGTCTTTTTATTTCCGTGCTTGTAGCTGTCTCACGTCCTTGTTTTGTCTTTGTTTTTCTCTGTTGCCGTTTTTGCCATGTCTTCGGATTTCGATTTTTGTAGTCTTCGCTTCCCTTGTTCCTTCGGTATTCTACTGCCGTTGTTTATATATTGAAATGTAATCCTAGTTATTTGACAGGTCTTCATTGAAAAAAAACTACTTTCATTCATAGAACTAACCTTGTCTCTTATCAGTGTTTGATCATTTTGACAGCTAACATGAAAATAACTGGTTAAAATTTTTCAGACCAAAGATGAATGGTCAAAGTTTAAACCAAAATGTGCTTATTAACAAACCAATTTGAAGACAGACGGACGGTAATCATTCAATTCAGCAGTCGTCAAAAGGGCTGTGGTAAAAATGTCTTAATTGTTAAAAATTAAACTATCGAATAAAATAAAGTGGAATCACCACCGACATTTTAGTAGATAGACTCGTCTTTATCAAGCTTTCGACAAAATGTAAAATCTGGCTCAATAAAAAGAACCGACAAATATATGTTTTCTGATACTACTGGATAATGTTACAACAAAGTATCTACAATCATCAAGTAGTGCTGTGACAAAACTTAACAACTTACATTGTGCAGGCTGCATATGAGATTTGCTCTTTGTTGAAGTCCTCATGTTGACTTCAAGATGAAGAACAACAATGAAAGCGTTGTTCCATTTGCTTAATCTTACCATGTATTTTTAGGGATCTTGTCCCATGTACATTTACTATATATCCCTTTATTTTTTCATTTATCTATTTAATCCAGGAAAACGTTGACTGAAATTTTTATCTTAATCATAATCCTAATAACCATAATCAGAATAACAGACATTTTAGTCAAATAGCCTACTTAGTACTCACTGGTTATTACAAGGCAATTTTCATATCGTACTCCGTATCAACTCGAGACGGCGGAGGGTTGATACGGAATTTGATATGAAAATTGCAATTTCATAACCTATTTGTGATATAAAAATAAAGACGCCATTTTAGAAATCATCTCCCCCCCCCCCTGGAAAAATGGACGTCCCACTGAAATTAAATGGAACTTTCATATGCGAACGGATAGACCGTGTAATAAGAAACCGTGTTACACCTTTTGATTATAATGGACTATCGGAACCATCCCTTTTACATATTAGAAAACATACATATCATTAGAAATTATATGGAAATCATCATAATGAAATCTCAAACCAAATACGAATCTAGTCTTAATTCCTGAAGCAATACAACTTTGACTAAGTTTTCTGTTCATCATTGTAACTTAATATATTTATATGTAGGAGGTATTAAATGTATCAAGAAATGCCCCCAAAAGCTTATATTACAAGTCCAATGCATTGCTACACGAACACTAAGGGAGGATGTCGAAAATTATTGATATAGACAAAACACAATTGAGACTACAGAAAAAAATGATGATTTTAGAACTGAACTTGAACTCAACAATGAATAAAGCACTAGTAAATGTGAACCCCGAAAATTGCGACAATCATATCTTGCCTTGGAAGGATAAAAGTGATGTACGCATATCACCCATCACATTGCAAGTGGAAATTCTGGTGATCGGTCATGTTCAAGTATATTCTTGTGAGGTTTACTTGTAACAGATCTTCCATGAAGTTGGTTTTAGAGTACCGTTACATTTAATCTTCACTCAATCAAGCAAAATGAATAGAGCTATACTAAAGGAAATATGTTCTCGGTTTTGCGATAGAAATGTAACGATCGATTTGACAACAATAAACATCTCATGTGAAAATTGTGATCGAACAAAACTCGTTGCAAAGCATTTCAGAGAATATGTATTAAAGCTGATCAAGAACAATATATTAAAAGATCTAAATATCAACAAAAATCAGCTAAAGTCAGAGCTTTGCACGGTGTAGACACTCCTTTTTTTATACAAAAAATTAACAAATTTAGATATTGCACGTTTAAAATACGTAAAATGTATAAAAGCTTACAGAGCGCAATGTGCTAAAATGATCTAAATGAGACACGCAAAAATGCCTTTGACAGAGCTTTGCACGAGGGCCATGAGGAAGATACTCCTTAGTTTTCAACAAAATTTTTAAATATTTAGATATTGCAACTTTCCGGAAAAAATGAATTGTAGAATAAATTTGCTTAAAAGAGCGAACAATTTTATCTATAATTGTGAATGAAAGGATATGGAGTAANTGCAAATGAGACAAAGTCTCTACAAATACATGGTAAAAACAAGCAAAGGAACAACGCTTTTATTGTTGTTCTTCATCTTGAAGTCACCATGAGGCCTTCAACTATGAGCTTTGCTCATACCTCATAGTAAGTTCAAGACGGCCCCTAGCACCGGTTTAAGCGGAATTCTTTGCTAATTATCGAGCATCCCAGTAAACTGATTATCCAAATTTGTCGGATGTGCTCTGAACTTTCCATTCTTACTTAACAACAGATATAATGTCTCTTTCAACCCTCTTTTTGAAACTTATCATTTACCCAAATTTGACGCCAAGAAAATGTGCGTTCTAATTTATTTATTTTGTTGGACTATATGAGGTAAAATCTTTACTGACAAATTCTTATCAATGGTTGGCTTAAAACCAGATGATATGAAGTTAAAAATGAAAACATAACAATGAAAACCCTGGCTCTGTTTATGACCATTTCGATAATTTATGTATCACTATAATTTATGTCTCACTCACAATAAAAACACGCGGAAAACAATTAGCCAAGAAATGAATTTCAGTTGAAATACCCTGTCAGACTTAGGATTTTTATTTTATTTCTCATCTGTTTTAGGGGAATATGAACTGTGCACCTTTGATGATTTAACATCCGAAGAAATAGCATCACTTCTGCAAGCAACAATTGTCAAGAATATAGGGAAAACATCGGACAGAGCGCTTCACTGGAAGACCTCAGGGGGAAATTCAACCGGTAAGAAATGGCTAGTCAAAGTGTGGAAGCTTTTGCAAGGGTACAATTTACACAATTTTAGTAGTTTACATCTTGTACCATATTGTCAACCAGGGAGAAAGGACATACTTCTCAAAATAGCAACAAAAATTTTACTACGATCTTACCAAGGTTACTCAGAACTGTCTACGTCAATTTGTAGCGCATTGGATCATTTAGAAATATGTACTGTCGATACACTCCCAAAGTTTGTCCTAGCGCATGACGATATCAATGACTATATCCATTTTCCCACGACTAGCAATGTCTTCAAGATGTTAGAATCTGTTTCATCTAACAAAAATTGTGGATCCCTGATCCAAAAATTTAATAAGAAAAGCACAAGTGATGAGAAAACAGATCTGGCAGCTTTCATAGGAAAAGAACCATTAACAAGTTCTGGGGTGAGAAATGTTGTGTCAAAGTTGGAAATATTTAAAGAAACAAATAGCGGGAAATACGTATCCACAAACCAAGTTACAATCATCACCGATGCTAAAAGGTTACCCGTGCAATACTACAAACAATCATTAGATTGCACAGATCGATATCAGGAAAACCTTGCAATAAACCTAGGTGTTACGCGCATCAATGAGGAAGATATTATTCTCGACATTTTGAACTGCTTGCAAAAAGGAATACAGTATTCACATACTGACATGAATAACATGATACGCTTTGTCATGAATAACTTGAATAACTTCAGTAACAAGCAGGGAATGCTAAATATTATTAAAAACATTACATTTGTCCCTAATTCTCGAGGACAGATGAAGAGGGCGATGGATCTGTTTGACCCAGAAGATGAAACCTTGAAACATCTTGTCGTTGACCTCAATAGTTTTCCAAATGTTAAAAAATGTCCAGTCAGCGTAAAGCAGTTGCGGAAACTTGGAATGAAGTCAACAGAAGGTTTATCTACTGAAGATTTATTGAATTGCGCAAAGTATATAGAGATGAACTCACTCGAAGAAGCAAATACTTTGCGTTCATCAACTCTACTTGTTTATCTTCAAAAACATTCATCTCTTCTTCGGGGTCGTGCAGGAAAATCTAGCCTCTCGGAAGAACTTTCCATTATCAATTTTATTAAACCAAGTATGAAAAGAAAATCATACCCAAGCTCACTTCCCTGGTTTAGCGGACAACTTGCATTTTGTAGGCCTAGGGATATTCAGGATCCAAAGTACTGTAATCTAATTGGAAGTGTTCAGCCTGTATTAGAAAAAAGTGTAGATTTAGAGATGTCAAATGTCTTCGGATGGAACAGAAAACCAAGCACTCAGAAAGTCA
This sequence comes from Modiolus philippinarum, assembly GCA_002080025.1. Taxonomy (NCBI): domain Eukaryota; kingdom Metazoa; phylum Mollusca; class Bivalvia; order Mytilida; family Modiolidae; genus Modiolus; species Modiolus philippinarum. The sequence continues at coordinate 23,776 of MJUU01023001.1, forward strand.
TTGATCAATTGTTTGTTGTCATATCAAACTATGAAGATCAATATAAACCACAACTTTTGCCTCTGATAAGCGAAATTTACCACTTTTTAGCAGAGATCAGTGATGATAGACGTAATGAATTGGAGCTTTTGAGAAACAAGGAATGGATCTGGACTGGTTATGGATTCAATACAGCGGGCAGCATAATTATTACATCCCAGAATGACGATATCAGCTTGATTCCGTATCTGTATCCTTTGCCTTCTGAGTTCAGAGTAAAACGACTTCAGTTGTTCTTTACAAGGATGAATTGTATTAGAAATCAGAACGATGAGCTACTAGTGAAAGTTTTGTACAAGATTCGTGAAAAATACGAAAGGTTTGATGAAAACGAAATTGAAGTCAAAAATGATTTGCAATTGGTGGTTAAAATCTTAAACAAGTTAAAAGATACCACATTGGAGAGTCTTCCAGACATTCTCATACCAGTGCACACATACCAGACGGGTAAACTAGTACTAAAACCATTCACGGAATGTAATTATTGCAATGATGACTGGTTAAAAGGAGCTGCAGAAGATGATGGGGATACAATATATTACGTTCATGAAGATGTATCAAAGGATACAGCGATCAAATTAGGCGTTCCATCATTAACTGATAGGCTGTTAGAATTTACAGAAGGAATCGACGAATGGGGACAGAATGAGCCACTTACTAGGAGGATAAAAAATCTTTTGCAAGATTATAAGGATGGTCTATCGGTACCAAAGGAAATTGTCCAGAACGCAGACGACGCAGGTGCAACCAAAGTCAGTTTCATGTTTGATGAAAGAGAAAACGACAATTTTAAAACCAAATTGTTGAACGACAAAATGGCTTCATGTCAGGGACCAGCTTTATGGGCTTACAACAATGCAATGTTCACACAAAAGGATCTAGAAAACATTACAAAATTGAGTGGAGCAACTAAAGAAGCAGACAGTTCTAAAATTGGAAAATTTGGTCTTGGTTTTTGTTCTGTGTATAATCTGACAGATGTTCCAAGCTTTTTTACTGGGAATCACATCGTTATTTTTGACCCCCACACAAAATATCTCGGCCCGGCGTTAAGAAACAAAAATCAGCCAGGGATAAAAATTGATATCAGGAAGAACCAAACGGTTTTAAAACGAATGAGTTCTCAGTTTGAACCGTTTAATGGCGTATTTGGTTGCAATTTAAGTGCCGTCAAAGGCTCCGTCGATTTTAACGGTACCTTGTTTCGTTTTCCGTTAAGAACTGAACAGCAGATCCCTAGTGACATTAGTAATACGGTGTACAATCGAATGGAAATGATTTCATTGATGAAAATATTCGTAGAAGCATGTGGAACTTTGTTGATGTTTACCCAAAACGTGAATCAGATTGAGTTCTATCATTTGCCTGGAAACAATGGAAATCCTTCGGAGGCAACACTACTTTTCAGTGTGCATAAGCATATCACTCATAAAATAGAAAAACCTCTTGGAAAAATTCCATACGAAAATGAGACTTTCCCGATTTTGAAGGAAACGTCGCTCAGTTTTGAGAGAGCAAAACACAACAACCAGAAAACATTTCTATCCGTGAGCACAAGCGTTTTGCAAGAAATTTCTATTCATATGTCAGCGGAAGTTGAGGTTTACGGAATAGACATAGAGTCTTCCAAATCTTTGTGGCTAGTAACCTGGGCATCTGGTATTGACCGAAGTAAAATACTGGCATTGAACAATTCCAGAAAAGGAACACCTCCGTTGGGCAGTGTGGCATGCTTAGTTGAAAATGTGGGGACAGATGTATACCAAACTAGGAATCTTTGCCAATCACCTCTAGGATTCTACCATACAAGTCATGTCTTTTGCTTTTTGCCTTTGCCAATAGAGACACAATTTCCTTTGTATATTAATGGATCTTTTGCTGTGAGCTCAGACCGCCGTCGACTTTCTTGTAAGACAACAGACGACAAAGGTTCTTTTGAGAGCGAGTGGAATGATGCAATATTAACAGATGCTGTTTGCAATGCATATATTACTTTATTGGAACATTTAAATTATCTACATATAGATAGAAATGAAGAATACTACCGATTGTGGCCGGTGCATGGTATGACTAGGGACAGTTTTGCTCCTCTGAAGAGGTCGTTTTACCAAAACGTCTCTGATGAAAAGAAAGAACTGAACGTGTTCAGAGGAAAGGAAAATATAGTTTGTCTAAGAAAGTGTCGTATTGTAGATCCTGATCTCATGGATAAAGAATTTGCTGATCAGGCCTTCGAACTATGTGTTCAGCACTTGGAGACTGAAGATGACACAATAATTAAAATGTCAAAGCTTGTAGCCAACAGTTTTAGAGAGTTTGGATGTTATGCATCAATCAAGAACAGAATCATCAGTATTTCCATGTTTTTTTCAGTTGTTGTTTTTCCGCATCTCACAGAAGACACATGGGACATGACCACAAAGAACAAATTCATCTTGTTTGCTTTAGATGCAAGCAATTCATCGGAAGAACTATTTGAACTATTGAAAATACACAACTGTATCCCAACATCACCGCACAGACAGTTTCGCCGACCTTGTGACCTTGTTGACAAAGATGGACCCGTTGGGCCAATGTTTACCACCGACGATAGCCGATTTATCGATACATCAGAACCAGAATACTTGACACCACAACGTATCAGTACATTACGTAAACTTGGCATGATTACAGATAAAATATCAGAAGAATTACTACTAGACAGAGCACACTCAATTCCTCTTTTGCAATCAAAAGATCCTTCACTAGCAAAGAGTCGTTGTCGTGAAGTACTTAAATACATTGATAAGGAAATCTCTGAGCTAAAGGGAAAGCACAAACTTTTAAATGAACTGATGCAGATCAAATTTCTTCCAGTTAAAAGGAAGCCAACTAACTGGAAATGGAAATGGGGAGTGAATGAACAAGAAGACAGTACGAATGGAGATGTATACGCGTATGAGTGTCCATCAGATTTATATTCAGAATCCATTTGGGAATTAGTTTGTTGCTCACGGGCAGTCGTAGAAATGTCCCATTGTTTGTCAAGTATAAGGCAAAATACTCTAGACTTGCTTGGTGTATCAACAGAAAAATCGATTAATTTACAGATAGTGTTGGAAAACTTAAGGATCTTATGTGAAGAATGTGCTACTGAAAACTGTTCTAGCGATTTAGACATTTTAAATAAGGTGACTATGGCAGCCTATAAGTATACTGACAAAACTTTTGGAAGAAATATTGACGACGAGGAACAACTGGAAAAATTATTTAGTTTAACAGAAAAGTTTATGAAAGAGAATATAATTTTACTGAACGGGATGTTTGTGAAACCTTGTCAGATAGTAATTCATTTATCCGAAGACTGTAGTCCCTACTTACATGGTCTGAACATGGCTTTTCATCTGAAAACTTTGAAAGGATTTTTGAAGCTATTTAGAATTGAGGATACCTGCTCTATATCAACTGTAATGTCCGTATTAACTTCTCTATACAGCGAATACGGGTCCAACCCACTGAATGAAGACATGTTACAAATCTATGTTAGACTATTGAAAGTTTTGGTAGATTCAGGCAAAAAGAAAGAAATTCCTAAGGACACATTACATGGTTTGCTTATTCCCGATACTAAAGGTATTCTTACTCCGATTAACAGATTGTGTGTAGACGAGGTAAATGTGTCTTCAACGGAAACAATGAAATTTACACACCCAACGATATCTTTTGACATGGCATTTGCTTTGGGAATTAATTCAAAACGTCAACAGAAAGTTGAAGAATGTTCAAAGCCAATAGAGTTATACTCAAAAGAATTTGGTCAGCATGAAGAATTGGTTACACGGATTAAAAGAATTTTATCTGGATATCCTTGCGATGTCGGCGTACTGAAGGAATTGCTACAAAATGCAGATGATGCAAAAGCTACAGAATTACATATTGTACTAGATTTCTATCAGCATAAAACTGACAGCTTGTTTGCAGACTCGTGGAAGCCTCTACAAGGACCAAGTTTACTTGTTTACAATGACAGCTGCTTCTCCGAAGCTGATATCAAAGGCATACAGAGTCTAGGTATCGGGAGTAAAGGTGAAGATCCGACAAAAACAGGACAGTATGGAGTTGGGTTTAACGCTGTTTATCATCTGACTGACGTTCCATCTTTTCTCACACGAGGACCAACCGTCGAAACTGGGGAACTGTTGTGTGTAATGGATCCTCACTGCCGCTTTGTACCAAATGCAACACCGCTTAACCCAGGAAGACAATATATCAGAACTGATGTTTTGAAAGAAGATTACCAAGATATTTTTGGATGTTATCGTGAAAAACTTTTGCTGAAAGAGAAAGGTACAATATTCAGACTACCATTGAGAACATTTGCCTTTTCGTCAATGTCAAAAATTTCAACAAAGACTGTCAGTGAAGAAATGGTTCGAATGTTGATATCTAAATTTAAAGATGAATTGATGGATATCCTACTTTTCGTGAATAATGTCACAACTGTACGAATTTCGGAGGTTGTCAATGACCAATTAGAGGAGTTGTATGCCGTAAATGTTGATTTAACAGAATCGGATGAATGTAAAAAGAAACAATTTTATAATGACATTGAAACAAAATCTCGAAAAATTCACGAGACGAAAAAGCCGAACTGTGTGCCACCTTCAGAAGCGAAATACATGATCGATGTTTCTGATAGCTCAAAGAAAAAGAAGAAATGGCTGATTGTTCGCCGTATTGGATTTTCGGGAGAGCAGGAAGTGCCAGAAAGTATTCTTCAAGCATACGATAATGCGGAACTTGGAGTGTTGCCAAGAGGTGGAGTGGCATTGCAAGTCTCCGATACTCAAGAGAAACAAAATGGACGTGCTTTCTGTTTTTTGCCTCTTCCTCTGGAGACAGGATTACCAGTCCATATCAATGGACATTTTGTTTTAGACCATGAAGCAAGACGTAATTTGTGGACCGAGGAAAAAGAAACCTACAGATCGGTTTGGAACAAATATGTAATGAGTGATATAATAGCCCCTGCATATGCATCAGCACTTCTTTCCTTACAAACCAGCATAGGATTTACAGAAAATATACCAAAAGCAGATGCGAACAAAAAACTTAATGATTACCATAGATATTGGCCAGAGGTGATGAAAGGGGTCAGTGAATATTTTAAGTTTCTTGCTTCAAGTGTATACAAGTGGATTTTTAATACAGAACAACAATTATTTCCAAACGGTGTGTTTATTAGAGACAACGAAATAGCAGTTAAATTTCATCCAATTATTTCCGAAGAAATGTGTTTTCCCTGCGTTTTCAACACTTTCTGCAATCAGGAACAAAATGAAACTCGACTTGATACTATTTCCAGTGTAACTACAGCAATTCACCAACGAGTGGAAGCCTATGAAAAAAGCGTGAATGTTTCAAACAGGAATGAGTCGGAAAAGAAGAACGAAACCACACTAATTCGCATTTGTAAGGATTTGGGAGTAAGGTTGCTTGACACTCCGCTTAATATCATTGTCAGTTTAAAGGAAGCAGGTCTGGTTGTTACAGAAATGTCTCCAGACTTCTTTATTTTGTTTTTGAAATCGTATGATCGTACCAATTCCGATAAATGTCAGATAGGCACCATGATGCAAAATGTTAACAGCACAACATTTAAATCAGTAGAAAATGTTATAATTTGTTTGAGATATTGTATGAAGAGTGACAATTTTGAAAACGAAATAGCTGGACTCCCCCTTTGTCTCACAAACGATTGTATATTAAGGGGTTTCAAAGAGGAACTCCCCGTTTTTTCATCAAAGTTTTGCCGCATGTTGAAGGAATCGTCACATTTATTTCTACATTTTGATCTTGCGACATATCTGTCACCTGAAATGCTTTGTTTAAAGCCATTGGATATAGTTTCATTTTCTGAGCTTTTACATTATACGTTACAGTCAGAAATATATAGAACCCATGACAGGTATGTGGTTTGGGATCCTGATAGTCCTTCAATTCCAAACAAGCCTTGGCTTCATATTGTTTGGAAGTACCTGAATTCAGTCATGGAGGCCGAAATGCAGAAACAAAAAAAAAGCGAATCATATTCGAACGATGATTTGAAAGTATTCCTCAACTCACTTTTACCATGGTGTCTTATACCATGTATGCAATCGGAAGATGCTTCAGAAACCGCACAAATAAAACATTTACTGGTACCTATGGACAAAATGCCGTATATTTGTGATATTTCAAGCTTTACAGGCGATTTGCTGAAATCATTGACTAAGTTGTGCTTCCCATGTTTGAACAAATCTGCTTCTCTTTCTGATAGTATTATTTTGAAAAATATGGTGGCATGCCAAGACTCTCCTGGATCTGTATTGAACTGTCTTTCTTACAACAGAGATATAATTGCACAGAAAAAGCTAAAAGTCACAGACTGTTACGAAATAATGGGTTTTTTATCAGAACATCTTGATAAAATTACGAATCAGTCAGAAGAAAGTATAGTGTTGGATAAGATAAAATCTCTTCCTTTGCACGTCAATATGAACAAGAAAGGCATCAGTATTCAGGGGCGATCAAAAGTCCTGGTATTGGACACTTATGTTTCGAAAGACATTGTCCCAAATGGGATTGAAGAATGGGCTCTGCAATCGGGAACAGTCTTACTGAAAACACCGTCGAAGCTCAAAACTTTGTATGCAAAACTTGGATTAACAAGTGAAAAGGTGAAAGCTATTCATGTTTATACAAACCATTTGCTTCCACAATTCGATTGCATGCCACAAAAATATCATGTCGTTCACTTAAAGCACATACAAGACAATCTTTTAGCCACGTCTTTCACTTTCAATGATGACCAAAAAAACCTGCTAGCAGTTCTAAAGAATGTGCGATTTGTTCCTGACAGGCAGGGGATTCTCTACACAGCATCACATTTTAAAAGTCCATTTAACGATCTGATGATGACAATGTGTCAAGCAGACGAATTTCCAGCGGAACAATTTATGGACATAGCATGGCAATACCTATTAGAAAATGCAGGAATTCAAACAGAAGTCACAACAGAAATGGTTGTTCAGTTTGCCAGACGAATTGAAAATGAAGGACGTCACAGAGTCACGGAAGATGTCAAAACAAAGTCATATATGCTTGTTGATCACATTTTACGTCGACCAGGAGTCCAGAAGGAGAACCTTTTAAGACAAGTTAACAGCATACGTTTTATAGTGCCATTTGAAGTTGTTAAGTGGAAAAGTGATATTCACAATCAACTAAAAGACAGTTTAATGTGTTATAGCATGTCTGTACCAGAAGAGAAAGAGGACCTTTGCTGGACAACTTGCACAATACTACCAGATTATGCTAATCCAAAACTTGCATGGCTGCCTCACAAAATCCAGAATCAAATCTTTGATCAGTTGAGGGTGAAAACGGCACCAGAATTTTCTGATGTTGTTAAACATACACAAAATATCTGTGATTCACTAAAACTACTAGCAGATAACAAACAGATCAATGATGGTGATGTGAAGAAGATACAGGATGTCATGATCAGGTTATACATTTATTTGAACGACATCAAAGACAAACATTCAGCTCAACTTAAAAATTGTCTTTCTGCAAAACCAGTCGTTTTCCTACCAAAAAATAAACTATTCCTTACTTGTGACCGATTAGTCAAAAGCTTGCAATTACAAGAGATTAAGCCTTATTTGATGGAAGTCCCAGAGGAATATGGTGCCTACTTCAAGCTTTTTGAGCTCCTTGGTATGAAACCTCTACCAGACATCTGTAATTTTGTTAGGGTGTTAAAATATCTCAGGATAGATGTTGGAGAAGAAGAGTTACATCCGAATGATCTCAAAATAGTCCAGAAAGCATTGCAACAGTTATGTAATCGTTTGCAGTTTGTGACAGACGATCAACTTAAGGAGTTGTCAAATATGGAGACTTTGTTCCTTCCAACGAGGAATAAAATATTGTTAGATGCACGGAGGATCGTTTTATCTGATAATAAAGCTTTTGAAGAGAAAGTTGGAAATGATATTGGGATGCCTTATATGCTTGATTTCAATGATCTTGAAATAAATCTATTGGGAAATATATTTACAGATATATCGAAACTACCACAAAAATTACAACCGAATATACTATCCGACTTGATAAGGAAGGAATTTGATGAGGATTCTCTGACGATCACATTGGGTGATAAGGGAAAGCAGCTTATAGACTTTATGACGTCATCACAGTTTTTGGAAGCTGTTGTCAGAGTAGCTGTACATAGTTGGAAAAAGAATCACTTTAATACAGAAACGAAGAATGTTGATGTTGACAAGATCATTTCCGGCATTGGGAATCTGCAAATTCGTCAAGTAGACTCCATACGATTACGATTAGTCTACAAGGGCACCACAGTGGGATTTGACGAACGCAGCTGTTATTCCTATTCTACAGACAACAATGCTCAATATATATTACTTTGTGCGTTTAAGAACAAAAAGTTGAAAAAATGGTTAATGGAAAATTGTAGATCGATTGTACATTGTCTCATGACTTGTACAGATAACGAATTCCGAGATTCTGGTGGTCTTCTCTTAATGATATTTCACTACATCAACCGTCCCGACAGTATATCAAAAGCATTGGATGAAGAAGAAATACCACACTATTCGGTAGCAAACAGATGTAAATCTTCTATTTTTCCACCCGCTGGAACCACTGTACACCCAGATTGGTACTGTTATCTGGACAACAGCTTTACAGACTTTGAGGTTGACGAATACGTTGCTTTGCTTTTAAATGAAGAGATAACCGAGGGGGACAAATTTATCCCTGCGTTGTATATATATGCTATCATCAAACAGAAATGTGAAGCCGAAACACCAAGTGCCATACTCATGAGAACACATTGTGTATACGAAGTAGATGTCGGACATGGAAGAATAGAAAGAAAATATGCATATGATCTTTATAAATTTAATAGGAGACCTCAAGCTTCATCTACTGATCTTGCGCCATTTTTGGATGTAGCTGATAATCCAAAGGATGAACGTTGTCTTGATGATATCTTGGAGGAGATCAAAGAAATAATAAAAACAGCTTGGACACTTCCCGAGGATGAAAGAAAGAAAATAATAAAGCGATTGTTTTTTAAATGGCATCCTGATAAAAACCATGGAAATGAAGATGTTACAACAAGAGTTTTTCAGTTTATTCAACAGACAGTTTTCAAAATGGAAAAAGGTCTTAATATTGATGATGAAGGATCAGATCATTTTGAACCACCAAAGGATTCATTTTTCAGATCACATTTCAGAACCTGGGATAGGGGTGCTAAACACTCTAACCGCCGTAAAAGACATGGACGTTGTGGTCATTCATCTGGAAGTTCACGACGTCAACCGAAGGAGCCAGTACCATCCTATCATGAATGTAAACAGTGGATGAAACAGGCGAAGATTGATCTGGCTGGAGCAATTGAATTTCTACCACATGCAGAAACAGGGCCGAATTTCAACTTGATTACTCTGATATGTTATCAGGTGAGTCTTATATTTTTATTAACTCACCTGGCCTACAAGGCCATGTGAGCTTTTGTCATCACTATGCGTCTGTCGTCCGTCGTCCATCCGTCTGTCAACAATTTCAAAAATCTTCTCCTCTGAAACCACATTGCCTGAATCATCACCAGAGTATGGCCTCTCAAAATTGTGTTCGATTAGGCATCAGATGGAACAATATGGCCGCCGTTACTAAAAATAGAACATAACGGTAAATTGCAGTTTTTGGACAATAACTCAAAAACTGTTACAGATATAAAAAAATTGATCGATTAAAATAATTGGCATGATGAGATCTACCTATCGTGCAATTTTGAAGAAAATCTGAAAACCCATCTCGGAGTTATAGCCCTATTTCCGTAAAATTTTCAAAATTTGTGCATTTTTATTTTCTATTTCAAAAGTATAACAGAAAGAGGTCAAGTGTAAATAACAAAAATGTTCAGCACATCAAGATCTACCCACCCTGAAATTTTGAAGAAAATCCAAAATCCCTTGTAGGAGTTATTTCCCTTTTTCACAGAATTTTAAAATTTTCACATGTTTCGTCTTTGATTTCCCAAACTATAGAAGATTAAGGTAAAGTGTAAATTGATAAAATGTTTGCCATGCTGGGACGACTTCAAAACTGGTGTTGAAAATTGTTTGTTGGTCACCATTTTCTAAATGGCCGCCAAGAAAGGCGGAAAAATTCAACATTGTCCGATTTCAATAAAATTTGGTTTTGAAATAGATACTGATGTTGCGACTTCAAAACCGGTGTTGAGTATTGTTCGTTGACCGCCATTTTCAAAATGATGTCTCGACTTCAAAACTGGTGTCGAAAGTGGTCCCTAGCAAGACCTTTTTTGCCAAACCAAGAAATATAGTAAAACATTATCAGATTTACAGTTCAAGATATTGGTGGTGTTAGAGATACCAAAATTTGAGAGAATGAAGATCAACTATATAACCTACAATGTTAGCTTGATTGTGGCAACTGAAAGCCGGGTGAGCGATACGGGCTCCTGGGAGCCTCTGGTTACAGTTCAATAACGGATATCCAGTAAATGCACAAGGAATTGTCATCTTCGTGTTCTTAATGCTTTTCAAAAGAATGAGTAATAGTTTTGAAGACTTGTCACTCACAAAATTTCTGAAAATATAAAGTTTACGAAATATTAAAATTAAATGGAAGAAAACAAAAAAAAATAAAATCAAAATACCGAAGTTACTGTGAATTTTGTTTCTGCATATGCGCATTTCGAAAACTCATGGAATGAGACAAATAAGCAGGAATCTAATAACTGTTAACGAAATACTTATTGTGACTGTTGTCTTATAATTACTTGTTAAAAGTTCTTTACAACCATATTATTTTGACTTAAGTGTGTATTCTGCTGATGTTTCAGTCTCGTTAAAATCTCGTTTGGAAATAATTTTTAAAATAACAATGAATTAACAAAATTGATGTTAATCTCTGAATTGTGTGAAAAAATTATTCATTTCCATCATGTAGTTTCAGAGTAATCTCAAACTGAAGATTAATGCCCTAATTTGCTGTTGGAATCATGTCAAATTTTAACAAAATAGGGGTTGGGTTACAAAAAGCATTTTATGGAAAAAATATGCACTTGAGATTTCTTTTTCTTTGTTATATATTTTTGCAATAAATATCACAAAACAAATGCAGTTTAAACCATTAGCTGTTAACTGTTTAAAAAATTTAGAAAATCTACATTTTTAGGGAAAAATGAAAATGCTGAAATTGCCCCCAAAAAGCATGAAAATAGGACAACACCAACATATGATTTTTTGGAGCTGAATTTGTTTATTCCTTCTATTTACAGCTTTTTAGAAAGTATGAGAAAAAGTTAAATACTGTAATTAAGCTAGATTTTTTCAATGAAAGTAGTCCAAAAATGGGCAAAAAATGCCTTAAAATAAGCAAAAGTGCTAAAACTTGTCACTTTTAAGCATCTGAAGCAAAATAATTTGCACAGCAACCTACAATTTTTTCTTTATAAATTGAATTTATAGGATGAGAATATTGCAAAAATCAAGGTTTGAAAAAAAGTTAAAAACTTTAAAATTTTGGCTCCTTACAAGAGTACATCCTTAAGATATAATTTGCTAAATTTCTAATGATTGGAGGTGAATAACAAGATTTTATAGAAACGATTTAATCTGTATGAATTGATCATATGATATCTGCAAAACGTCATAATGAATACAAAAAATCAAACTAACAATAAATCATAAATTGTTTTAGTCTTTTTGAAATTTGAAAAATATACATATTAAGAATTGTTCGTAAATACTTATCACGTAAAACTAAAAAAATCTTAAATACTTTACGTGATATCCAAAACCATTTTAGAACTTAAAGTAGTAGATCTATGTTAAGGGACATAACGCTTAAAATTGGTAAGGAGTTTGAAACAGTTTCATCGATGGTTTTATCCCAAAAAAAATCCAAAATCACCGCTATATATGTCCGACAGTATGGCAGAGGCAAGACAAATAAACAAAAATGAACAAGAATTCCACAAAATTAATGCACTAGCAGTGTGAAGCCCTGCAAAAACTTACTTATCATCAGATGCTCCGGAAGGGTAAGCATGCCCTGTTCCACGCAAGTTGTTAAAACAAAACATACTAGTTTTTTAAGACTTATGTCCCTTAACCTAGGTCTACTTACTTACGATCAATATAGATGTAAATTATATTTTACATTTCAAATCTTTATTTTTCGCTGAATATATACGTTAGAATGGAACACATCGAACAAGAAATAAATTTGATCTTATGCAAGAATCTATCATTCTTCCTTGAATGGTCGATTTAAGTCGTTTTCTTTAGAAAACGGGGTCGTAAGAAGCTGTCTTACATACTGTGTTCAGGGGTTTTAATTTTCGTTGATTTCGTGGTTAGCCGGAACTCGAAATTAAGTTTCCAACAAAATGCATTTTTCCCTACAGTTTAATGCATAGAATTCAAAACTACTAATTTTACTAAATTTACTGTTTTTTTATGCAACTTCGGTATTTTTTGTATAAAGTATCCTCGAAATAGTGATATTGATGGAAACCACGAAAATTGATGTCCACGAATAAAAATACTTCCACAGTAGATAGAGATCCAATTCAACTTTGCAATTTGTCCAACGTCACGGTTGTTACCAGTATACACTCCGTCACAATTGAAAATTATTATTTTTCGACAATACTCTTGGTCTGTGCCAGTTTCCGTTACTAATGGTCAACGTTGCTTAGTAACGTCTTTGATAATTGGCATAAAACATCGATGTCAAAAGCTGACGAATTTATAAGAAGCATATTTATCATTGGGGTCATAAAAAAATTACTGAACAGAGAAATCAGTAGCCGAAGTCAATGAGACAAAAAGACAAATCAGGTGGACAAATTGTCGACCGCAATGTTCCTGACTTGGTAGAGGCATTTCAAAAGAAATGGTGAGTTAAATCGGTTCTATGGCATGCCAAACTTCTCCTGATTATGAATAAATTAATGAGGGGAAGATAACAGGAAACAGTTGCAATGGCCGAACTTTACAATCACATGTCACAATCAACCAGGGAACTGCACAAGAAAAACAATGAAATGACAAAAGACAAACATAGATAACGACAGGAACTCGGGATAGCCGGACTTGGTACCGGCAGTGGCAACAGTTTATGGGTACCCAAAAGTATTTTTTCATATGGAAAAAGACAATTTGATATGTCTGACTTTTTTTGTTTTAGTCCGTGGAAAAAGCGTTGAAAGCAATGCATTATGCAAAAGATGCAAATGAGGTACCTGTTTCAAATTTACTGCAAACGTTGGCACAGGGATTTGGTGAAGATATTCGTACGAGAGTAGATCGACTAATTGAGTTAGTCGGCAAACCAGAAAAAATGATGTATCCAGACAGGATGAATATACCAAAAATACCTTCAGACTTGTATAACAGAACAACTGCATCGAAAGCCGTGGAGGAAGCAAAGAAAATATTAGAGCTTGTTTCAGATGAAATGTAACAGGTAACTTATTGTATGTTTGCATACTTTAATTTTTTATCCCCTCATTAGATATTTTATGAGACAAAGTCAGACTCAATTCCAGTAAAGGTTAGGTTTTACATTAAAATGTATGTGAAACTGTTAACCTTGCAACTTCCATGGGTAAAGAAACCTTATCAAGACAAAAATCAATTTGCTCATTATCTATGTTAATGAAATACAAATATTTGAAAATAACCTGCATGTGATTTTGTGGTCGCATTGAACTGATTTTTGTCTCGCGTGAGACATAAATATCCAAATAAGAAAATTACCTCTAGCTAAAAAAAATTGAATTATTTTTTGTTTTTCCGTATTTGGACTTAATTTTTCTGAAATGGTAACCCACAAATTTAAGGTTTTTAGATGGTGAATAAAGTTATTTAATCTTATTGGAATATCATAAAAACTAGTCAGAAGCTATACATGTTCAGAAAATTACCTTCAGATGAAAATTTTGAAATTTATTTTTTTCCGTATTATTCGGTATTTGGGCTTAGTTTTTTGCAAAAAAAATTGAATGTTTACCCACAGATTAAAGTTTTTTGGAAGTTGATTAAAGTTATTAAATCTTATTGGAATTTATTGAAAAGTGGTCAGAAGTTACAAAATTATCTCCGGCTGAAAACATTGGAAATCTTCATATTTTTTACGTATTTGGACATACTTTTTAGCTCGCCGGGACGAATGCCCGGAGAGCTATTGTCATACCCCCGGCGTCGACGGCGTCGTCAGCAAAAACTTTAACCTTGCTTGTGAAATGGAGACCTTAAGAGAAGGGATGATGATATTTAGTATATGGCTTCCTTATGATAAGAGCTTTCTTGTGGTACCATATTTGTAGACATTTTGACCTTGACCTTGCCCTTAGGGCGATTTATAGAAAACTTGAACCTTGCTTCGTGAAGAAAGGCTTTTAGTGGTATTGTGTTCATATTTGGTATGTGACTTCCTTGTGATGAGAGCTTTCTAGTGGCACCATATTTGTAGACATTTTGACCTTGACCTTTACCTGAGGGCAATTTTTGAAAAACTTTAACCTTGCCTCTAGAAGGTAGGGTTTTAGTGGTAGGGTGTTCGTATATGGTATGTGACTTCCTTATGATGATAACTTTTTAATGGTACAATATTTGTAGACATTTTGACCTTGATCTTTGCCTAGGGGCAACTTTTACCTTGCTTATAGAATTAAGTTGTTTAGTGGTATGGTGTTTATATTAAGTATGTGACTTTCTTGTGATGAGAGCTTACTAATGGTGGCATATTTGTAGACATTATGACCTTGACCTTGCCCTGAGGGCAATTTTTTAAAAACTTTAAAAGAGTTTCTAGAATGTTGACATTTAGTGGTAAGGTGTTCGATTTAGGTATATGACTTCTTATGATGATAGCTTTCTGGTGGCACCATATTTTTAGATATATTGACCTTGACCTTGCCCTTGGGGCAATTTAAAAACAAAATTAGCCCTATTTGTAGACTGTAGACATTTAGTGGTAAGGTCTTCAATTTTGCTATATGACTTCCTAATGATGAAGCTTTCTGGTGGCACCATATTTTTAGACATTTTGACTTTGACCGTGCCCTAATGGCAATTTTTTTAAAAACTGTAATCTTGCTTCTAGAAGTTAGTTGTTTAGTGAAAGGGTGTTTATATTTTGTTTGTGACTTCCCTATGGTGATACATTGTAGCTTTCTAGAGGTACCATAGCTGTAGACATTTTGACCTTGATATTGCCCTGAGGGCAATTTAAAAAAAAAACTTTTACCCTGTGTATAGAAGTTATTCTTGTTCCTGTTTGACATGTGACTTTCTTATATTGCATTTAAAGTATTTATCGCATTACAGTTACTAAAATGTATAACTTTCAAATTATTGTGCATTGCGGTTACTCTAATCCCCGGCGATCTTCTGACAACTCTTGTTTACTTAAAATTTCAATCTTAATCCACAGATAAAAATTCTTTAGAAATTAAGTGTTGTGTCTTAACAGAATTTCATTAGAATTGGAAATTGATGCATGCAGTTTGCAGATATGTAACTAGTTGTTGGAATTTTCAGTCTGGTTCCAACTTTGATAAATTTCCTGAAAATGTCGAAGACCAATAATTTTTGAAATTTTTGCATATAATGAAGAAAATAAGGCAATTCTTTCAATTTTTAACGCGTATGAAATAAAAAACAAGGTTCCAACAAAATTTCCTGAAACTGTTCAAGACATGCAATTTTTTGAAATTTTTCTTAGCAACCATGATTTTCGAGTGAATTTGAAATAAACATTTTAATGAATGTAATTGCAAACATTTTTTATTCTAATTTTTGGTAAATTTCCTGGAACTCTCTTAGACCAATTAATTTTTGGAATTCTACCTAGCAATCATACTTTTTTTAGAATATATTGACGAAAACAGTAATTTTCAATAATGGAAAAATATTTGATTCCAACTTTGGTAAATTTCCTGAAACTCTTCTAGATTTGTCATTTTTTGGAATTCTGCCAAGCAACATACCATTTTAATTACATTTTGTTGAAAACGGTAATTTTCAATACCTGAATTGCAAAAATATTTTATCCTAATTTTAGTAAATTTCCTGAAACTCTTAAAGACCAGTTATTTTTTGGAATACAGAAAATATATAAACGTTAGTATTGTCCTAATTATAATTATACCTTACTGAGCATGCGAGACACGTGGTTCCGAGGAACCTTTACGATTTTTTTATCCACTCGCCAAACAATGACCCCTAACGGTGTTTGGGAAGGGGATAAAGCATCTTGTCCGAGTGTCCGTCCGTTCGTCCGTCCGTTCATCCCACCTCAGGTTAAAGTTTGCCTTTAGATCTGTATCTATATCTATATCATATATTATAGAAAAGACATGTGGCATATCGATTATCTTTGGATGCGTCTTGGAAAGTGATGCTGCTTCAGATGATAATTGGGTCACTCTTTCACATGTAGGTCAAAATTACCAAAATTTTCGCTGTTGGCCTCTCCAAGGCATTTATGCCCCCGCGACGATAAGTCGGGGGGCATATTGTTTTACCCTCGTCCGTCCGTCTTCCGCCCGTCCGTCTGTCCGAGGGTGGTACATGGTTTGTCCGCGCAACTCCTCCTACAGTTTTTATGCTAGAAAGTTTTTATTTTGCAGATCATTTGTACATATATTGAAGATGTGCATGTGATAATGATTTAGATTTTGCTGCATTTTTGTAAAAAATATACATTGTTGAACTTAGTCATTTTTTGTGATTTTTCATAGAGGGTACATAGTTTGTCCTCGCAACTCCTCCTACAGTTTTTATGCTGGGAAGTTTTTATTTTGCATATTATTTGTACCTACATTGAAGATGTGTATGTGGTAAGGATTTTGATTTTGCTGCATTTTTGTAAAAAATATACATTGTTGAACTTAGTCATTTTTGTGATTTTTCATAGAGGGTACATAGTTTGTCCGCGCAACTCGTCCTACAGTTTTTATGCTAGGAAGTTTTTATTTTGCAGATCATTTGTACCTATATTGAAGATGTGCATGTGGTAAGGATTTTCATTTTGGTTAATTTTTGTCAAAAATATACATTGTTGAACTTAGTCATTTTTTAGTGTATTTGTGATAGAGAGTACATAGTTTGTCCGCGCAACTCCTCCTACAGTTTTGATGCTAGGAAGTTTTTATTTTACAGATCTTTCGTACCTATATTGAAGATGTGCATGTGGGAAGGATTTTGATTTTGGTGCATTTTTGTTAGAAATATACATTGTTGAACTTAGTCATTTTGGTGTGATTTTGTAATGAAGGGTACATAGTTTGTCCACGCAACTCCTCCTACAGTTTTGATGGTAGGAAGTTTTTATTTTGCAGATCATTTGTACCTATATTGAAAATGTGACTGTGGGAAGGTTTTGATTTTGATGCATTTTTGGAAAAAATACACATTGTTGAACTTAGTCATTTATTGGATGAATAATTACACAGATTGTCCGAACAACTCCTAGAGTTTTGAGGCTAGGAAGCTTTAATTTTGCAGTTCATTTGTACCTATATTGAAGATGTGCATGTGGTATGTATTTTGATTTCATTTTTTTTCAAAAATATACATTGCTCAACGTTTAATTTTTTGGTGATTTAGTAATAGAGGGTGCATACCGGTAGTTAATCTGTACAACCAAGAATAACATGTGTTAAGCGGGGGCATCATATGTGTCTTACAGACACAAATATTACTAGAAAATCCCAATTTGATTCAACCTTGCGCGGGGGCATGTCATCCTCTAGTCTAAACTTAAAATATTTGAGATTTGGTTGTTTTATCATGCGAAGGTGTGTCCCTACCCTAATGCCTTCTTGTGACCTTTACCTTTGACCCTAAGGTACTACACTGAATTATTAGCTCCGGGCAACAGCTTTTTCTTTTGACCTTGAAAAAATTGAGATATTTGGTATGTTGGTATATCACGATGAGGCAGTGTGTCATGTACCATAATGATCTTCTTGTGACCTTAATCTTTGACCTTGAAGTCGAAGTTTTGAAATTCTTAGGCATCGGCTGTTCAGGCCAGAACTTTTCAGCTGTTGACCTAGGCTTTAAATATTTTCCATTTGTGTGTATCATAATACGAAGATTTGTCGCTTAGTATTATAACGGCTTTCTTATGACATTGAACTTTTACCTGAAGGTAAAATACTGATATTTAGTTCGCCTCACCGAAGTTGGGTGGATCACTTGGATACCCCCTGCGTTCGCGTCTTCGTCCGCGCCTGTGTCAACACTTGGTTGTATATCTTAGTAACTATGTAGGGTATGATCATCAAACTTTACTTACAGATGAATATCAAGTCACTTTGGTGCACATTTTTATCGCTTGAATGGCTTGCTTTCCAATTTGCCTCCAAGTTAATATCTCTGTAACTATAAATAGCAAAATAACGTATTATGCATATGCATGTATCTTTGATAGTAGGTCAGCAACCAGGCAAAATTAGGTCACTTTGAGCCACTCTTTCTGTTTGAACCACTCGCATTTAAGTTTATGTCCGAGTTCAGATCTCAGTCACTGTAGATGGTATTATCATCTAACATTGCTGATGATAAGTCAGCTCCATTCAAATTATGTCACTTTGAACCACATTATCTGCTTCAATGACTTTCATTTCAAGTTAACGTTCCAGTCTAGATCTCAGTCGGTGTACATGGTATGATCATTTTACCTTGCACATGCATGAATCTCTGATTGTAGGTCAGCATTCAGGTAAAATGAAGTAACTTTTACCCACCTTTTCAACTTGAGTGACTTATTTTATGTCCGAGTTCAGATCTCAGTCACTGTATGTGGTAGGATCATTATACCTTGCAAATGCATGCATCTCTGATGGTAAGGCAGCATCCAGACAAAGTAAAGTCACATTTCACCAACATGGCAGGATCATTTTATCTTGCACATGTATGCATGTTTTTATGGCGAGTCAGAAAATTAGATCACTTTGAACCACATTTTCCGCTTGAGTTACTATACATGGTAGGATCATCTAACCGTGCACATACATTCATCTCTGACTGTAGGTCAGCATCAAAGGCAAAAATCAAGTCATTTTGACCAACATTTTCCTTTTGAGTTACTTACATTTAAGTTTATGTCTGATCTCAGTCAATGAACATGGTACAATCATCTCCTTTGCACATCCATGCATCTCTGATGATGGGTTACCATACAGGCAAAGTTAGGTCACGTTAAGCAACATTCTGCACTTGAGTAAATTTAGATGTGAGTTCATAACCCGGTTTCTGTATAAAGTAGAACCATTCAACCATGTTTTTACATTTACTTGTTATCAGAAGTCAGCTTCTATTAAAAATATGGTTACTGTGACCTTTTTCCATAATGAGGCGAACTTTTTAGTCATTGATTTCTTATGTTTTTAGCTCCGGTCAAGAACTTTTTCATCTTTTGGCCTAGACGTAGATATCTAACATGTGATTGTATCATGATGTGTACCATGAAGTAAAATTGCTGCAATTTTTAGCTGTTGGCTGTCCGTTTCAGAGCTTTCTCATATTTTTACCTAGTTTTAAGATAATTTCCTTTATGTGTATTATTATGAGAAGGAGTATCGCATACCACTAAGGCCTTTTTGTGACCTTGACCTTTGACCTTGAGGTTAAATACTGGATTTTCAGCTCCGGGACAGAATATTTTTTACTTATTGGCCTTGACTTAAAATATTTTGAATGTGGGAGTATCATTAAGAGACGTTGTGTCACATAACTTAAAGGTCTGCCAGTACCTTTACATTTAAAGTAAGTGAGAACCGAACCGTCAATCCAAAACGAACAATCCAAGGACAATGACAACATCAGAAACAAAAAAAAAGAGAAAAAAAACCAGAGACACAACATGGGTACGGCACAGAAAAGAAAAATGAAGACACACATTTAAACTTGCGGTTAAATTAATGAAATTTATTTTGGTTCCTGGCCAGAACTTTTTCATCTTTTGACCTACACAACAAATATTTGTCATGTTGGTTTATCAGCAGTTGGTGGCGTACCACATTTGCCTTCCTGTGACCTTTGGCTTTGATGTCGGATTCCTTTTTTTTTAACTCCATGCAAGATCTTTTTCATTTTTTTACTATTTGAGACATGTTGTGTTCATGAGATGTGTCATGTACCATAGTGACCTTCATATGACCTAGACATTTGGTTTTAAGGTCAAATAGTTGCATTGTTGAAGTGTTGCTCAGACTTTTTACATCACATAACCTAGACGTGAGAATTGCATCATGTATGCTCCGCTATATAGTGACCATTTATCACTTTGTCCTTTGATTTAATAAGGTTTAATAACATTTTGTTTTCTTAAGCGTTGGACATAACTTTCCATTTATGACCAAAACACTCATATAAACAATATATATGTAGAAAATAGTAATTTTTCTGACCCCCTTTTTATACGCCCGTCTAATGACAGACGTATTATGGTATACCGATGTCCGATTGTCCGTCCATCCATCTGTCTGTCTGTCTGTCCGTCCGTCCGTTTCATATGTCGTGCTCTAACTTGAAAACCATTTAGCGGATTCACTTCAAACTTTGTAGAGGTTTTTGGTATGATGGCCTCACGATCTGTATACTTTTTCGTGAAATTTCGAATTTTCTTGCAAGAGTTATGGGACTTTATTTGTCCATTTTAATGCGATTTTATACATGTCACGCTCTAACTGAATAACCCTTCGGCCAATTAACTTCAAACTTTGTAGTGATATTGGGTATGATAGCCTCATGATCTGTATACTTTTTCGTGAAATTTCGATTTTCCTTGCACGAATTATGGTGCTTTACTCATCAATATTAAGGCATTTTTTTTACATGTCACGCTCTAACTTGACAACCCGTTGGCGAACCCACTTCAAACTTTGTAGAGGTATTGTGTTTAATGGCTCCACAATCTGTATACTTTTTCTTGAAATTTAGATTTTTCTTGCAAGAGTTATGGGACTTTATTTGTCAATTTTAAGGCAATTTTTTACATGTCGTGCTTAAACATGACAACCATTTGGCCAGTTCTGTTCAAACTTTGTATAGGTATTAGATATGATGGCCTCAAAATCTGTATACTTTTTCGTGAAATTTTGATTTTTCTTACAAGAGTTCTAGGACTTTAATTCGTCAAATTTAAGGCAATTTTTTACATGTTACACTCTAAATGATAGGTACTTTGATCAGCTCACTTCAAACTTTGTAGATTGATTTCTTAAAGATATATCAAGCTTAATTAGGCAGTTATAGGTGGTTCTGAATTGAGAACCCCTTAACCTAAATCCTTTCAGTTTTGAAGGGGTGATGACGGGCTTATCATGCGTCTTGGCGCAGCTTTTTATTCCTTCTTTGCTCCTGTTTTTTTAGTATCCCTGTATTATTCTCTTGTCAAAACATTATATGAAGGCGAGACATAGTTTTGGTTTGTTAAAACAACCTCTAGTTTAGCATTGGATCCTGCTGAAAAGGAGCAATTTCATCATATATTCTGAAATTATTGAGGCCAATTTAATAAAATTTACTGGAATGATGTGCAAAAGATCGCTTGCAAAGATTGCTTATTTTATTTGTATTTAACAAAAAATATAGCGTCCAGTTTGGAACATAGTTTAACATTGGAGTTTTTGGAAAAAGAATTTTGTCAGATAAGCGATACAGTCGCTGAGCCTCTGTTTTTAATCAAAATCCTAACATTCAAAATGCTACTAGATTTGACTAAGTAAATTTCCTGAATCAAATTTATTTAATACTTACTTATTATCGATCATTATTGGGGAAAACGATAGCAGAATTGCTACATAAACCAATTGACGGAATAGATAAATGATGTTCAGCGTCAACCCTGTGGATGGATGGATGTATATTGATTTAATGGTTGATGTTTAACGCCAATCGATTAATATAACGATGAAACACAAAGTAATTGCATCACCCTCTCTGTAAGTTTTCTATACCAATTAAAAGAAAAATTGATAAAATTTTATTAATTTAATATTTTATTTATTAACAATGGCAATGTTTTGGTTGCAGTTGTATAGATCCTTTAAAAATAGATTTGCACACATCAAACAGTTCATTATTTGCACAAACAATTCATAACAATGTTCGCTTTGAACATTCGGCAGAAAAGAAGCGTTCTATTCATATAACAATATTTAATTCATTAGGCACATAAGCAATATTCAATTAATTGGTTTTTAGTTTGCTACTGTTTGTGACAGATATGTATGGATGCATACCTGTCTGATGCCGCAGCCAGGCGGAAAGGCCGGAAATTGTCAGACGGGATCTTTATATATAGAAGATGGGAGATAACTCGCTTGAATCTCAAGTTGATTAAATGGTTCAATTTTGCATATGCATGTGAGAAGAAAAACAATTCTTAAATATTTACCTCATCTCTCGACAAAACCTTCTATTGATAAGGCGAATAGATGCTCTTAATTGATATGAAATTACTTCATTCCTAGCATGATTGTGTAACTAAATGTACTTTTGTAATGTATTTTCATCTTTAAATTTTGTCTGTTTGGTGCATTTCAGAATAAAGATTCTTTATACGAAAGGATGGCTGTCATAGCTTGACACTCGATCAGACTTTCAATATTTATTATGAAGATTTAAATTTCTTGAATGAGAATGGAACCATGCAACAAACAGCAATCATTGGCATTTTAGGATTTATTCATTCGGTACATTTTTATGAAGTGAGAGAAGTGATTTTCTTTATTTTTATTTTATACATATTGCATATAATCAAATAATCATTCATGTTTGCAACTCTGTAGGAAGGATGTAGGCGAGAAAAAAAAATCTTACAAAAATGTATGATGCGTGTATCCAAACCTGAAGCATGAAAAAGGAATTCTTAACAATTATATAAGATCTTTCTGCTTAGTTTGCTGATAATTTTGTACGGTTGTCAATATGTTTCGTCTTTCTTAATGTATATACCTTTATATTTTTATGTATATTCCATTATATTTCTTATATTTCAAGGTTTGAATTTGATCTACATTTATTTTTGGTGACAGTATTCAAATGAAATCTTGTTGTATCCTTAACGATAACTGTTTTCGAAGTTGTAAATTATTTAGTATATGACATTGTTTTATTCAATACATTGTAAGAAACTGGCACTTGTAAAAATCTATTTTGCAGATTTGGTTACCTCAATGTTAATCGGTTGGTTTTATATTCAGACAATTTTCACAATTTTTTATGCATGTACATTGATTTTTAAAGTACATATACAAATTATCTGGAAGGGTTACCTTTAAAATTAGAAATTTAAGGGTATTTGTTATCTAGAACAATTTTATGCCATATTTCAGAACTAATTGATCCATTTTATTTATCTATCCCGAAATGCTCTTTTGGTTTGGTAAATGTAAATGTTAATTTCGTATAAGATTGTGTATTATTTGCATTTACATCCCAAAATTTTTATTATATTGTTCCATAAAAGTTTTGTTGTATAACAAACCTATTTTTATTATGCTATTGTAAAAATTAATTCAAATTGGTAGAGTATAGATTTCGGTATGTTCAATAAATTGAATTAGATATGATGGTGTTTCTGCTAAATAGAGAAATACTTCTCAAACTTAAAATATATTTCTGTGGAAGAACCGTGTCTTTTCAACCTGTTGTATGTTTTTATGACATCCAGTCTTGCAATATAAATCAAAAGAGTCTGTTTCAATTCTAATTGCTCAGTAACATGCATGTATTTATAAACACCCCATCATCTGAAAATTCAACACTATCGCCAACTAATTATTCCTTGTATCTGATAAAGGATAAAGATATTCTGTTTATATCTTTGAATGTAAATGTTTGTATTTTTTATAAATTATTGTGAACAGCATAAGCTGAAATTATATTTGTGTAAAGTTAAATAAGTTTGAATTATTCAAGTAAGTTTGAATTGATTAATGGTATTTTTGTTTGTATTCAGTCTAGGCTATATTTTTCTAGATAGTAGCATTATATGATGCTATATTTTAGAAGAATCGTTGCTTTTTGTCTCGCCCGCGACGAAAACTCGCGGAGGCGAGACTAAGGGATAGCGTTTCCGGCGGCGGCGGCGGCGTCAACAATTTGTAAACTATTGTGAATTAATTAGTTGTAGGTCCATAGTATTTGATGTGCAGTTGCATCCTTATGGGTACAACTCAAATCCCTACTTAGATTATGGCCCTGGCCCCTTAGTCACACATGAACGATCACATTAAGTTTTTAGCAGGCAGTTTGCACAGCCTATATCAGTAGTCCTAGGCACTTGATATTTGACATGCAGATGCGTCTTGGGGAGTACATACCGATTCCATGCATGGATGGTGGCCCTGTCCCCTTAGTCACGCATGAGCGATCACATTAAGTTTTTAGCAAGCAGTTTGTACAGCCTATACGAGTAGTCCTAGACACTTGATATTTGACATGCAGTTGTGTCCTGGGAGTACATACCGATTCCACGCCTGGATGGTGGCCCTAGCCCCTTAGTCACGCATGAGCGATCACATTAAGTTTTTAGCAAGAAGTTTGTACAGCCTATACCAGTAGTCCTAGGCACTTGATATTTGACATGCAGTTGCGTCTTGGGGAGTACATGCCGATTCCACGCCTGGATGGTGGC
The DNA here is from genome assembly GCA_002080025.1 of Modiolus philippinarum. Taxonomy (NCBI): domain Eukaryota; kingdom Metazoa; phylum Mollusca; class Bivalvia; order Mytilida; family Modiolidae; genus Modiolus; species Modiolus philippinarum. The sequence continues at coordinate 48,565 of MJUU01023001.1, forward strand.
CCTGGCCCCTTAGTTACGCATGAACGATCACAATAATTTTTTAGCAAGCAGTTTGTACAGCCTATACCAGTAGTCCTAGGCACTTGATATTTTACATGTAGTTGTGTCTTGGGGAGTACATACCGATTCCATACCCGGATGGTGGCCCTGGCCCCTTAGTCATGCATGAATGATCACATTAAGTTTTAGTAAGCAGTTTGTACAGCCTATACCAGTAGTCCTAGGCACTTGATATTTGACATGCAGTTGCGTCTTGAGGAGTACATACAGATTCCATGCCCAGGTGTTGGCCCTGGCTATAGTCATGCATGAGTGATCACATCATTTTTTTCCAAGGAAATTGTAAACACAGTTTAAGATTATATTTTATTTTTATTGCTGCTGCGGTAGATTAATGTGCAAATTAAGGCGATGCAGGGGCGGGCGAGACAAATCCTGTGTCCACAGTTTATTTTATGTAAACTTTTTGTAAATCATATCACTGTACTACTTTTTTCCTTCAAAACAAAAAACCCTTGTAGCAAGCTCATTTTTGAGTGGTCCATAGGTGATTGGCTACAAGGCTAAATTCCCCGCCCGTTTCAATTTTACCCTACTTTTCCATTGGCAGTCAGAATTTCCCGTCTCATGACCCTTTCTATGCCCCAAAGTGATTATTTATTAACAAACTTGTTCTCGTCCTGATATAGCTGAAATATTGCTCAATAGACGTTAAACAACATTCAATCAATCAATCAATAAAAAAAAGAAAATGAGAATTTTGTGCATCATCTGTTTTAGTATTGACCAGTTTTAACAATTTAAGCCTAAATCTTATAAGAAAACTAGCATCAAGAAAAGTTTAATATGTTAGAATTTAAATAAGTTAAACATCAACATGAACAATTTGCCATATATTTCAATATCCTACCTCTAGTAAATTTCCGAAGTTTTGATCGGTCAAAGACGTCACGTGCTGACCGTATATTCCATATGGGGTGACCGTGCAAATATGCAGTCATTGGCAGCTATTACTCGACGTCACCATGCAAACATCAGTCCTTTTTTTGTGGTTTTCACAAGTTTTTATATGTTTAAGGACTATCGGTAGGATATAAACATTACACAGTATGTTAATGACCTAATGTGGTATATACACGGTCAGTAAATTTAATATTGGGGCTCGAGCTCTTCTCTTGCCAAGTATAAAATTTACTGACCGTATATATACCATATAAGTTCACTAACAGACTGTGTAATATATATTATGGTAAAAAATATGTCTTGTATCATATTACATATGTAAGACTGTATTTTTGTATTTGTAATGAATGCTTGTTGTTCAGAAACCATAAAAATTACAAAATAACTTTACCCTTTACTTTTATTATTTACTCTTTTTTGTCTTCATATACTTTGTCGTTTTTTCGCCAGTACTGTTTTGTTCATTGTAACGTTTTTTTTTTCAATCATACCTTTAATGTAGTTTGTTATACTTGAGAAAAGCCGTAGAAATTTGTTTTCATTTATAACAGAATTAATAGTTAGCCTTAAAAGGCGGATCTTTTGTTATATTACTAAAGTATTTTTGTGTCATATCATATTGACTTGTTTGCAGTGTACTGAGGACATGCTTTGAATAAATTGAATCATGTATTTTTCTAAAATGTGTTTTTGACTTTCGGTGTTGAAGGAACAGCATAAATGTGGAGTATAAGCATGTGAATAAGTGTAATTTAGAGTAAAATAAGTGAGAGCCGAACCGTCAAATCTAAAACCAATAGTACAAGGACGATGGCAACATCGAAAAAACAAAGAAACAGAGACACATTATGAGTACGGCACATAAAAGAAAAATGGAGACAAATACACATAAAAAGATAAACAACACGGACCCAATAAACACCTTGAGTGAGATCAGGTGTACTTGCAGAGTAAGTATCTCCTGCATCTTAGTAAGCATCTCCTACTTCTTAGTAAGCATCTCCTGCTTCTTATAAGACACCCGCGGTGTTGAACAGTTCAAATCTGGAGGTAAGTTCAAATCCGGTAGAGGAAGCAACAATTAAGCTTTTAAATGGAAAGATTTGTTGTCATTTTTGTGTCGCCCGCGACGAAATGTGCGGAAAGCGAGAAGTATGGCGGCGACGGCGGCGGGGTAAACTTTCATGTTAAATTTTTGCGATTAGGCCATTTTCTCAGTATTTATAAGTGGTAGGTCAATGATATTTGGTATATAGGTTGGTATTGAGTAGTACATGGCAGTCTGTCATATGGTTTTTGTCCTTGACCTCAATTTCGTGGTCTAGTGAGCATGTTAAGTTTTTGTGATTAGGTAGTTTTCTCAGTAACTATAAGTTGTAGGTCAATGCTATTTAGTATATAGGTTGGTATTGAGTACAACATGACAGTCTGCTATATGGCTTTTGTCTTTGACCTCAATTCCACGGTCCAATGAACATGTTAATTTTTTGTGCTTTAGTTTCTCAGTATAAGTGGTAGGTCAGTTATATATGGTATGTATGTTGATCTTAGGTAGCATATGACAATCTGTCATATGGCTTGTGTCCTTGACCTAAATTTCACGGTCTAGTTAGCATGTTAAGTTTTTGTGGTTAGGTCATTTTATCAGTAACTATAAGTTGTAAGTCGATGCCTTTTGGTATATAGATTGATCTTGAGTAGTACATGACAGTCTGTGATATGGGTTTTGTCTGTGACCTCAATTTCACGGTCCAATGAACATGTTTTTGTGCCTAGTCTATTTTCTCAGTAACTATAAGTGGTAGATCAATAGGTTGGTCTTGGGTAGTACATGACAGTGTGTCATATGGCTTTTGTCCTTGGTCTCAATTTCACGGTCTAGTGAGCATGCTAAGTTTTATGATTAGGTTATTTTCTCAGTAACTATAAGTACCTAAGTAAGTTATATTTGGTATATAGGTTGGTCTTTGGTGGAACATGACAGTCTGTTATATGGCTTTTGTCTGTGACCTCAATTTCACGGTCAAGTGAACATTATTGGTTTTTCGGTATCTATCAGTGGTAGATCACTGATATTCATCATTTTGGGGGGGTGGGGNGGGGGGGTGATTCATGACAGTCTGCTATATTGATTTTGTCACTTACCTTAATTTCACAGTGTAGCGAACATTTTAAGTCTTCTAATTTAGTCAGTTTGAGTTTTCACATCAATTTTGCGACCAAGTAGGGGCGGGCGAGACATCAATTTTGGTCCACACTTGTTCATTTTTGCGGGGTCGGAAGAATCATTAACTCCTTCAGTAAGGTCAATATACACATGAGCAGTATTCCTTGCAAATAAACGACTTAAAACTAATCGAAATATTACAGAAATAATTGTCAAGCTTTAAGACTGAGCTTAGATTGTCATTGAAGAATTAATTGTAATATTAAAACATCAAAAGTAGTATGATATACAATATCGCAATTGTATGATCTTGTTTATCAACATACAAAAACTAGGAGCTAAAGATTTATTTAGCAATCTGTTCATTTATATGATCTTTTAAAAAAAAATAACACAATATCGTAGTTGCTGTTAATTTGGTTTCTGTGCGCATTTCGACAACATATGTCTCTTCAGTGCAGATCAAATCAAAACATTTTGAAGTCCATAACCAAAATAAGTGTAAAAGCTGAAAGGGAACAAATACCCATAAGGATCTAAATAGGCAAGCATTAATTCATCTAAGAGCATTGCCATGCATATGGGAGAAACCCTTACCAAAAATATTGGCTTCCTGCGAACATTTGCTGCAGACCTGCAGCAGACTTGCTGCAATCTTGCTGCAATTCAGCTGCGAACTACTTGCGATGAATATTTAAGTTTGCTGCAGTTCTGTCTGCTGCAAACATTTTACCATGCAAATGAGGTTTGCTGCAGGTCTGCAGCAAAAATTCAGCTTTCCAAATATGGAACGTTTGCTGCAGACCTGCTGCAAACGTTTCTGCAGTCAAGCTGCGAACATTGCTGCGAACTTCTTGCAAACATTACTGCAAACTTCCTGCAAACATTAGCTGCAAACTGCCTGCAAACATTGACCTAAATTCCTTTGTTACCGACAGAATGTTTGCAGAAACATACATTTATGTATATTATATGAGCATTTTAAATTCAATATGTAAAAACTTAAAAAGTGACATATTATTGAATTATCTGAAACTCTGGCAATGTTCATTTTCAAACACTTGTTGCTGATAATGTGCAATTAAATATTTCTGACTCGCCAAATTTCACTTTTGATTTACAGAGAAAATTTCTTTAAAATAATTTAATTAATTGAATCCTGTGACTGATAAAACATTAAATCTCAATTGGAGCCAGTAAAATATTGATGATATACCTTCTTATATTTAGTTGTACATTCTCAAATGTAGCACTCTTGAGCACATCAAATATTATGTGAATTAACCACCTTTTTTATAATATGAAATAAATACATGCATAGTAAATGTACTTACCCACTTCATGATAAACCAAAAATCCTAAGTTTTGAAAGAAAAAAACTTGTCTTCTCTAAGAGGTGAAATGATACATTCCCTTATAAAACACTCCTAACCTGCTTCTTGTACACATTCACAATTAAATATTATGTTCATTTTATTGGCTGATTTATTTACAGCTGTTAATTACTTCCTATGAAATGTTCCTGCAAACTTTCTGCAAACATCATATGATAAATAAAGTTTGCTGCAAACATCGTGCAAACATTATATGATTAAAAAGTTTCCTGCAAACATTCTGCAAACATATATTGAAAAACAAAGATTCATGTGAGTCTGCTGCAAGCTTGCAGCAAAAAGCTGCAATGTTGCAGCCAGCGGCGAATACCTGCAAACAAGAAAGTTCTCTTCCTGCGAACAATTTTGTTTGCTGCAGACTTGCTGCAGATCTGCTGCAAGTCTGCAGCGAACAAATCCATTTTGTAAGGGTACTCCTTAGTTTTAAACCATATTTCATTAAAAGAAATTACATAAGATATCCTGGAAATCTTTACATCTCATTAAATAGGTTAATCTCTCAGTGTACGGCAATATCTATTGTTTGTGATAAGGAGGGAGAACTTATTTGCAAGTACCAACTCCCCTGCCAATATTCCCTATTCATATCATGTAGTTTAAACAAAATGATACAAATGGACGCAACACTAGTTGACCACAAGCTAAACCATAAACATAAACTGGGGCGCAAAACTAATGATTCAGTGGTCAAAGTGTTCTTGTTGCTTAATCATATCTATCAGGTATGCTGATATGTTGTCATGATGTATACTCTATCGTAATAGAAAAAAAAAATTTATTTTATTTCTATGCAGACAGTCAATTATTAATTAGTTTGATTTTTTTTTTATCTCCTTATCAATGTCAGATGATTAAAGTCCAAGGATTTCATAACTGAAAACATTTCAACAGTTTCAGATGATCTGAACAATTTTCAGATATGCAGTGTTTTGCTCACCTGACCTAAAGCATGTAAAGGGTCAGTGTGAGCTATTAACATCACTTGGCTTCCGTCGTGTGTCCGTTCGTATTCCGTGACTTTTCACATACTAGTATGCATCTTCTCAACCACTGAAGCTTTACAGAAATGATGCATGGAAGTCATTTACAAAGATTATTAAGTTCGTTCCGACCTGACAAAAAATAAAGGCGCTAGCATAGAACTAACATGGGAAACTGTGGGAAAAACATCTTTTTCGTCATCTGCTCTGAAGTATGAAGCAAATATAACTAAACTGTACTTAAATGGTAAATCCAAGGTTCCTTACAAAGATTATTCATTTTGATTCGATTCATCATAAAAAACATTGAAGATAGCTTAACATTGACCATATGGGAAATTTTGACCATTCCCTCTGAATCCCCTACAGATTATTCAATCAATCTTTACCGGAATAAGCCTCGAATAATAAGATGGTCACGGAGATAACTACATGTATGTCTAATGAAAAAGTCTTATAATTTGTTCTTGCTCTCGCGTAACGAATTAACTGTGAAACATACACTCCGTAAGTAGAAGAAGCTGGAATATTACTGTCCATGTTAGGGAAATTGATAATTTTGAAATTAAAATTGACCCTTTTGTCGTAAATTGTAGTACTTAGATGACCATTTTCGTCAAATTCGAGATGTAAGTCCAAAAAGGTGTAGATGTTGTGGTTTCTGTCGTTACCTTGAATATCTCTAGTTCTGGTGGGTATATTAATGGGATCCATTTTGAAAAGATGCGTTTTTAATGGAGAGAACATCCTCAATATATCTATAAGTGAGATTGAAGGATCTAGCATCTTCTATTTTATAATCTTTTACGAGTCTCTGAAGAAAATCAGTTTTGTAAGAATATAAAATAAGTCTGCGGGTAGAGGAGCACAATTGGTGCCTGTTCCAATTGGCATGCCAACTTGCTGTTGAAAAATAGCACCTCCAAATTTGACACATATTTTATCAATTAGAAAATCAAGCAAACTGCAAACATATTTTTCATCGTAGCATACTTTTCCTTTTAAATTGGTTTTTCAAAAAATGTGGATTTCTAACTTATCACAAAATATTTTTTTAATCGGCAAAGGCGTTTTGATTGATACCTTTAATTCGTGATTTAAGTTCATCATGAGGAACCACTGAAGTAAATTCAACCCAACTTTACTAATGATATTTAGGAGGTCCTTTGCAAAAATTTCCCATTTCATTTAGACTTGACAAAAACATGACTATCAGCGCACAACGTAGATTACATATTGGACCCCGTGGAAAATCATCAATTTCATCATCTGCTGTGAAGTTATTGATACATATTTAACTAAACTGTAGTGGAATGATGTATGGAAGGTCCTTTACAAAGATCCTTTCTAGTATTTCGTTTGGGCCAAACGAAGAACATGCTCACCAATGCGGAATATATGGCATTGAACCCATCATCTGTTCTGAAACTTTAGCAATTGAACTAAAATCTACTGGAATGATGCAAGGAATGAAATAAAAGGGACAACAGGAAAAACCTACAATGGCTGAAAATTATAATTACATGCCACAATTTGCTAGGGAACTACGCTGCTAAAAAACAAAAATTAGACAAAAGACAAACGTAAACAACGTAAACAAAGCCTTATTTTGCCAGTTATTGTCAATACCCTGTACTGGTATGCCATTCGCAACTCATACACCAATGAATGGAATATGAATAAACGTTCATAAAATCTTTATTACATGATGCCATAATGCACCCCTCTTTCAGACTTGCGTCTTTCGTCTATCGTTCGTTCGGCCGTCCGCTTGCTTTTCACATGTTCATCTACCAAAAGCGGAATGATGTATGGAAGGTCCTATACAAAGTTTGCTAATTCCGTTTCAATTCGACAAAAACCAGACCGCCAGCGCTATAGAAAGTTTTTACAATGGACCATAAGAGATAAGTTTCCAACCTAGGTAACTCAGGTTTTATTTTCATTTGAATCCGGTACAAACCTTCATGACAATATTTGGAGCTGAAGAAAGGCATCACATGATCTTATATGAAAATGTGTCCAAATATTTCACGTCTATGTGACAACATCTTGTAGTATGACGAAACAAGGAAAACAAAATGTTTTTTTTTTAAATAAACATGGAAATCAGGGAGGGTAACCTTAGATCGGAGACATCCAATGGGAGATGTCGCTTGGTTATCGGGGAGGTTACCGTAGAAGTCAAATTGAAAATAACTGTAGAAGTAGAAAGAAAGTAGATAAGAGACATGCGGCGTTGGGCAATAGTTTCTAGTTTTACTGATTATCATTTTTACCAATCTATCCATAAAGTGTTCTTCATCTCGGGTGTCGTGTGGAGAGCTCGTCCATGACATATCATCTATGTTGAACTTTCAATAGTTGCGTTTGACGAATAAACGCAGTGAAGTCCACAGCTTTTGCTGTCTTCTTGTTGATCAAGTGACCAACTTATCTCTGAACCTTATACAGAACAAAAGATCTGTGTCCATTTTGCGGGAATGTGAACGTCACCAACTAACACCCAATAAGTTCTTTCATGATCAAAGTGTCGGTTTGACGAAAAGGCGTGCTGTTTTCGAGACTCGCCGGAAGATTGTCTGCATAAGACACCGTCGCTGACGTTGCATTCTAATTTGTTTTCGTATGTTACTTCTGCGTCGTCATCATCCCACGTGTATCATTTAGTGGGTGCTCGTAGCCCCTCTGCTGTTGGGTCCCTGTAGCCAATCGAGTGAGAATACAGGTCCATTTCAATTTCGCTGGATTCTTGCTGTTCCGGATTGTTCAGTATAAGCATCGTCTCCCTTGGTTTACATGGCGTCACTAGCCCAGGTGTCTTTTGAAAATTATTGCGAAGTCTGCTTTCTTCACTTCTGAAAAAGTTATAAGAGGACTGGACCACTCTTGATGAAGTATCTTATCTCACAGAGAACGTATTCGAGAACAGACCCCAAATGTGGCATCAACGAAAAAACATGGAATTGGAATACCTTCCTCTTCACCGCCTCCTCAACTTCTTCCGCCATGTTCACCATGCTCGTCTCTGGTCCAGTCTGCCTGCTCTGGTAAGACTATTTTTGAAGGAAATGTAACAGACAGCCAAGGAGACATGCGATATAGTCCCTGGGAGATTCAAGTGGCTGTAAAGCGGTTGGCAACCCTCTGCAACCCTCTGCGGACTTGAAACATTTTTGTGTTAGGCGATCTAACATCGACTTCAGTCCAAAGATCCAGTATCAACGACCTTTCCACAGAGGGATGAGGCCCTGTCCGTGGTGGCCATGAATCACATCTTTTCTTTTCATGATGCGGCCCCGTCCGTGGTGGCCATGAATCACATCACACATGTGGACGCTCTACTAGTATCTATAGACATCAACAGAGATACTGCGATGACCAGTCGTTCTTTGTACCGTGTTCATTCATCAAGTTAAAGTATCACTTTACAAAAAAAAACTCTCAGAATGGGATCCCAAGACCATCGAGTCCAAGCTCAAAAACATTTATGGGTGAATTTGTTTAAATCTCTCTCTCTCTCTCTCTCTTCTTTTTTCAGATTTATCTACTTCCCCGATAATCCACAGAGCTGTCTCCGGTTACCTTCCCTGATAATCAAATAAGTGTCTGCATATTTCTGGTAAAAATGAACTAAAATTATATGGTCATTTTATACTCTACCCTACTCCCACGCATGGTCACGTAGGTTTATATAGATGTCCTAGTGAAAATAAGACTTCATTTTTTGGCATATTTTCCATCTAAGGTCAAACTTTACAGAAATGATGTATGAAAGGTTCTTGGCAGATATTTACCTTTTCGTTCTGAACCGATAAAACACGTGCCAACGGTTATCAACATGGAAATGAATCTAACATTAGACTGTCTCTTTCAAATTTTAAACAAACATGATTGCTAGAAACTAAATACCAAAGTCACTGTGAATTTGTTTTCTGCATATTAAACGTTGAACACTATGAGAAAAACTTATTTTGATCTCCTGAATTTGATTTGAACTCAACAAATGGAATGGTGTGCGCAAGGTCTTGTAGAACGATCCTAGTTCATTTCGTTCAGATACGTAAAAAACATGGCTGCAAGCGCAGATTCGTCGATAACATAGCTGCCATCTTCAAAGCTTAGCATTGCACAGTCTGGGAAAATATATTTTGGTCGTTTCTTTTGAAAGTACTGGCAATTTGAGCCAAACTGTAGTTGAATTATGTATGCAAGAGCTTCTACAGAGATTACTCATTTCTTTTATATTCGTCAACAAACATAGATCTACGAGAGCACCTTTTGTAGTGATTGTTTTAAAAATTATCTCTATTCATATAGTTTAACATTTGATCCCAATGGAAAAACATATGTTTATCATCTCCTCTAAACATACTGAGATAAGTTGGAACTGTATAGGAATAATGTCAAAGATCAAGGAATCTCAACACCGTTTGAAAATTTTGTGCAGATCCGACAATAACACACGACCGCCAGTCCAGATCAAATTATTGATAAACAAATTGGAGATGCGAACATATCGGTCATATGTATAGTGACTGTAGTCCTTAATAAACTGAATATTTTTGGCAATTCCCAATCATTCTCTATATCTCAGATACGGTAGTTTGAACGAAAGTTGAAGCATGTTAAAATCGTAAAATTTCTACAAAAGGACAGAAACATATATGGGTACCAACATTTTCTTTAAAAAATGCAGGATATGTAGATCTTTCTATGCTGAGCATTTTTGTAAAACTCTACACAATTACGAAAAGAAAAAAATCGAAAATTTACAAAAAAAATTTATAGGAGTGTTCGCCTTGATGTCGAAGACTTAAAAAGATAAATTTGATCGGAGACTAATAGGCGTTTCAAAAAAGAAATTGGTCGACCCGCACTTCGTTTTTGCATTTAGATACGATCAAACCGGCAATACCGGTTATCAACCTGTGGTATAATAGACGAATTTCATATTTACGGGATGACTGCTAATTTAGCATGTTTTTCAAAGGGACGTCACTCGCTAACACCCGTCATTCTGGTTTTCGGTCTCATTAGGGAAAGGACGGTCAGTAAATATTTTCTCTGGCAACGGTTACGATTTTCACTGTGGTAAGTACCGGAATAGCTTGAAATAATTTATTTAAAATCAACCGAGATATTACCCCTAGTCCAGTGATAGATACCCATGAATTCAAAATCTACTGCTGTCCCTTATTACAATGGAACCGTAAACCTGACTGTCGGGTCAGTAGGTTACTTCCCTTTGTGGAAAACGTTACAAAAACGGAGCCAAAGTCGGGATAAGAAATAAACATGAAAGTGGTCTATTGGCTATTTAGAGTTTTCTTCCATTAAATTCTAGGTTTTTAAAACTGACCAATAATTATTACATTTTTGATAACATCATTTTATTTTTTTTTACTTTTCTAAGTTAAATGATATACATATTTGTTAAATAAAATAATTTATAGATATAATGGTCCTTAATTTCATAATTGTCCTTAATTTCCTAATTTTGTTATTTTAAATTTCTGTTGATAACCGGAAGCAAAAGGTGTTAAAGTTACGTTTGACAGAAGAGTTCCAATCCAGGAAAAGATAACAACACTTATTGAAAATGGCTATATTGATATGGCATGCAAAATCCACAAAAAATGAGATATTATTAGTAGTGTCATAAAGACAGTTCTGCCCCACTCATGCAAAATCCTGCATAAAAATCCCTACCTCGAGGGCAAAATGCAAACGGATAGCATTCCTATTGAGCATAGGGTAAATACAAGAATTATGTCTTTCGAAATCTCCCAAGATGACGACTTCATCAGCGAAGATGTCTTCCAGGAAAAGTTGAAGGAACAGAATCGGGAAGTTCTCAATTGGAAGAATTTGCCCACAGGAGTGATGTATAAGATCTTGGAGGTGATAGATGTGGACGGAAAATTCGGCAAAAGCAGGATTCTCACTCTGAGAAATCTAGGAAAAGAAATCACCAGAGTATGGGCCTGCCCCACGCTGAACAAAGAAAAGGGTCCCTTACAAGGAGCTTACGTTAAGAGCACCGGATACAGGCTGAGCAAGAAAACTAATCAGGAGTATTACTCATACGACTTGGTGAGGATGTAAAAAAAAAAAAAAAATNATTCGGGGGTGGGATATAAAATTTTTTCCATCTGACTGGATGGGAAAAATTCTATATGAGGCTTAAATGGTTTGATCTCGCCCCGAACGAAGCGGAGCGTAGCGTAGCGGAGTGGTGGGGCGTTTTTTTTTCCTGGCTTAAAGGAATGAAAATCTTTTATTTTTTAACATGATTGGTCAAAGCTTCACTAAAGTTTGGTGAGGGTTGACGCATCTGGTCTTTTTCATCGTGATAATTTTTAAGCAGATTGTAGGAGCACCTTCTTCACCTGCAAGCTGGGATTTATATGTTTTGGCTAGTCGCACGGTATCGCGGTGCTTCTCTTTCTTCTTAGCGACTCGACGCGAGATCAAGGACAGGACCATATTTC
>MJUU01023004.1:0-11046 GCA_002080025.1 Modiolus philippinarum
TTTCGGCCATTGTAGGTGTTTCCTGTTATCTTTTTTATTCTATTTCACTAATATCACATGCCTAATATAGTGCCTTTTTGTAACCAACCATGTGGAAAACATAAATATAAAGACTTGTATCATGTGTACAGGGGTATTAGGGATATGGATTAGGCTACAATAAAAAGATTCATTGATAATTAAAACTACAAACCTGCATATATCAAACAAATAAGGAACAAAACAATTCTAAAGTTGGACGATTTATCAAACCATGATCCATCTGTCTTCATCCTCCTAATAACTTATTGTACATGGCCAGACATCCATTCTTCACAAACTGTAATACAACAAGATACATTGTGTTAAAATTTCATAAGGATTGATCAACTGGAATTTTTGTTATACATGTTATACGCCAAAAACAAAAGTGTCTACGACAACAACAACAACAAGGACAGCGCAATACCATTATACGACCTCAAATTTTTCATATATATGGAATATAGGACATTTTGTTTTTGATACAGACTTTATCACGGCCAGTAAGTATCAAGTAAGCCCATTTACGATAAAAAAAAAAATATCAAACATTTACACCTAACCCTGTTGGGTTTTCATGAAGAGGAAAATCTATGATGTACATTTACCTCCATTATGTTCATAGAACAAATTACTTGAGCATCTACCAATTGTGTCCAGGTCTGGGTCATCATGCTATTTGTAGTACTTAGTGTCAAATTAACTTTTAGCCTTTTAGCTGTTTATTTGTTTAACAATGTTAATTTAATCATGATCATGTTAATATGTTTAAATTGCTGTTTCTGGGGTCAGGGTAATTTAGATAATGAGCAATATTTTCATATATTAAAATTACTGTATATGATCTCCTGTGAAAGTATGCATACACAATGTAGTATACTGTAGAAGCAGAAATATTCATTGGGGAATAAATTTCATTTATTTCTCACGTAAGATTTATCAATGAAATTAAATGCCCACAAATATTCCAAAAACATCAATTATTGGTTCTATATACATACTTTTTTGAGAGTGTAAAATATGTATACCGTATATATATATATTTATATATGTGTATTAGTCTATGTAATAATTATTTTTGTTATGTTTTGTCATCATGTCCTCAATGGACCCTTGATTGGTTAATAAAGCATATTCTATTCTATTCTATTCTATTCTATTCCATACTAGTAATATGCATATGAATTTCACTAAAATTTGTCCCCAGATAATGGCTGTAAAGGTTAAATCCAGTATATTAAACAGACTGAGTGCCTGCATTAGATTTCACTAGTTATATAATTAAATTTTACCACTTTGAAATTCACTATCTAGTGCATTTCCTGTTCTAAGAATAATTGCACTTTATAACATTAACATGATCCGCTAAGTGTATTCACTATGTGCTACAATGTAAATACTTATTTCACAGAAATTTAATTTGTTAGCAAAAATTTAATTTTCTGCGTTGTAAACAAAGTCAGTACTCCATTTAATAGACATAACAAATATGACGAAGAAATCAATGGCCTCATCAAGCTTATTGATAAATATTGAAATAAACTGCTATATTTAAATAAAATATTTAATATTTAAACAATCCTTTATATTATTATCTTTCAATTCCCACCTACAAATTCATGTTATTAACCATGTTAACTATTAAAGATGGGCAATTAATTAAATAACACTAACTTTACAAAACACACACCTAAATTGAAAGAGCATTCCATAAAGGTGAAAATTTGTGTCAGACAATACACAATTTCCGAGATTGGCACTCATGTGTGATTGAAGGGGAAACGATCACCTGAAATACCAGTAAAAAGGAATGACTGGATTCCTGACCTATTGCAATAAATATAAACCACTAGAAAACTAACTAATTATGAAATTGAAGTGTACTTAGAATTTACCTACATAAAAAAATCTTTATGTTTAATATGTTGGTCATTGGCTTGTCCTTGTCTTCTTATAATATTTTAGTTTCTTGATATTTGGGTTATTGGATGTGGTTTGTTTCCATTGATTTATTCATTTTTTTACCTTTTTTGGGGCCATTTAGGGCTTGCTATATGGTGTGAGGTTCCTAACTGTGTTGAAGACCATACGGTGACCCCTAGATGCTTTGTTTTGGGTCATTCAAACCTGGATATGGGATGTTGTCTCCTTGACATTTACGCCATTTCCTTTCTTTTTCATACTTAACTAAATTTTAATTGGCGACAAACAATTAACTGACCCCTAGATGCTTTGTTTTGGGTCATTCAAACCTGGATATGGGATGTTGTCTCCTTGACATTTACGCCATTTCCTTTCTTTTTCATACTTAACTAAATTTTAATTGGCAACAAACAATTAACCTGAAGCACTACAAATAGATTAAAATATGAACATCCTTACAACACATGCCTTAGCTCAACAGTGTAAATTAAATCATTGAGATTCCCTCTAAATGTATTGATTTTTTTCATAATGTTATAGAACTTTTTCCACTTAAAACACGACTCAAAAGGCCCATATTGGTTTGAAAACTTTTGGCAAAATTTGTCAGGCCAAGTAAAAATATACGGTACTGAGTGCCAATATGAAAACGCAACACCTGATGTTTATGTATTAGAAATCTTCTATGCCATGCTGAAGAATTTTTCTTTGCTAAATTACAAAGCCAAGTGTCTGCTTAAAATTTTGCACCAATGCATTTTTAGACAACTCTTGAAAATTTGCCACAGCAGCAACATTTGATTCAGTAGTCAAAATCAAAATTTCCAAATTGTCTAAACATTTTAATCACTCTGACAAAAAAAATAAAGAAAAAAACCTCATTCTACAAATTCTGAGTTCCAATTTTGTCAAGAAGTTGTTTGGAGTTGAAATTTGTTGAAAATGACAATGTTTTGAATTTTTGGTAAAAAATACCAATTTTTGAGAAATTCAATCTGTCAATTCTAGACATCAAAAATATAAGAAAATTTGCACAATTGTTCCCAGAAGATTCCAAAAGAAGCTGACAAAATTTCAAACTGATTCATCATTGTTCAAATTTGCAGTGGACAATAAAGATAACATTCTGGCCAAAACCTCATTCTAGTGCATTTCATGCCATGTGTATTGCGGGTGACTTGGTTTCAAAAATCAGTTATGTGGAAATTGTTTTTTTTTAACCTGAGTAATTACAAGTAAATTTGCGGTGACATTTGTTGAAAAATGTTATTTGTGTGAAAAAAAATTCTAAAAATTAACAAATGATTAAGTGTTGCGTTTTCCAGAGCACCTGATGTCTCTTTCAGTTTCACTGAGTTCACACTGTGAGTGCCTTTGTTTCGAATCTTGTAATTTCTGTTTCTGTGCTTTGTATCTGCCTAATGTCATTGTTTTTTGTGTCCAAAGTCATTGTTTTTTGTGTTCTCATTTTGGCAATGTCTTTGGACTTCGATTTTTGTAAATTTCACTCCTTTGTTCCTTTGGTATTCTACTGCCATTGTTTCATTGGCATGCACTCATGTAGCTAGTATTAGTTCTTTTCGCCATTAATCTTAATTTGGAAATTGCAATTATTTTATATAATTGTCAGTGTTTAAATTTTCAAACCTGACAAAACTTAAATTATGATTTAATAATCTTTGCTGTTTGAATCTAATTGTCAAACGTAATAAGTTCATTACCCCAATCCAGCTGATTATAAAATTAGCTCAGTCAGTCCTCAAAGTAGGATTTACTTTCAAGTTTTGTCAACATCCCTAAAATTATTACAGCAAATTGTAATTTTTTTTGGCCAAGCTATCACGATTAAGTATTTATGTCATAAAATTCAATGGCCAGATGGCCAACAAAAAATTTAATTTTGGTAGCAAATCTCAAATTTAAATATCAGTAGGTTTTGGACACCATTTTGTAGACTAAACTGACACTTGTAAACCTTTTTGGCTAATTTTACATGAAACACCTAATTTTTAGCCAATTTAAATTAGTCATGCACAGTTATTTTAGCCAATTCTTGTTGTATTATACATGTCCCTTTTAAATTAGACTTGTCACTGATAAATTAGCCATGTCCATGTTAAATTAGACCTTTTTTTGGTTAAAACAAATGGGAAAAACAGTGATGTGTATTCAATTTAACCAGAAAAGGTCTAATTTAACATGGACATGGCTAATTTTACAGTGACATGTCTAATATAATGAAGACATGGAAAATACAAATGGAATTGGCTAAAATAACTATACATGTCTAATTTTACCAGAATTGTCTAATAATTAGGCATTTCATGTTAAATTAGCCAAAAATGGATTATATTAGCCAAAAAGGTTTACTAGTGCATGAGGACTGTCAGTTGTAAATTAACACCCACCTGCAATGTGTTTGTCTGAGTTATCTTTAAGTGTTCATATGATCTGTTAAAGTCGATTTAAAAAGCTCCTTGGAACTTTATTTAATATGTTGTACTGTTTTATCTTTTATGGACTTTAAATAAAGCTTTTTGGCATTTGACTTTGACTGTACATGCTGTATGTACGACTGTTTATTTTTCTTTAGGTACTTTCATCTATGGACATCATTTGCCAATTTTATCTGGCGGCAGGCTTTTCCTCTAATTCATTGTTTAGATAGATTGATTGCTTAGTTAGAGCTTTACATCCAGTGAGCAATATGTCAGGGCGAGAACAAGTTAATCAGTTCAAAAAGTCATCAGGATAAAAAGGAGGAAAAGACGACTGAAGCAACAAGGGTTTACTTGTACTGAAAAATCAGAGAAATGGGTATAGGGGCAGGAAATTTAGCCTTCCATGCAACCCTTAAGGAGTCTGCTGTTGTACGGGAATTCGGGAAACATAGAAGGGGTCTTTATTTTGCAAGGGGAGTGGTATTTCTCCACACAGTTGTCTACAATAGTTCGCCATCAGGCTTTCCGTATTATGAAGCGTATACCCCACTGCCGATTGAAAAGGAGAAAACTTAGTAGAGACAGGAAATTAAGTTTTCTATGCGCCCCAGAATGAGTTTGCTCTTCAAAGGGAAATATAGAAATGGGTCAAATTAAACAATTCAAATAAAATATAAGTAAAGGATGAAAGATTTAAAGAAGGAAAATAAATGGACAGCTAGAACAGCTAGTATTGATTGCCACTAGAACACAGGAGAAATGGGTAGGGGCAGGAAATATTGAAGGGGTCTTTAGACCTAATAGGGCTTGAAGCTAGTTAGAAAGACATGTACACCATAAGCTAATAAGGATTGTAGAGGAATCTCTTGTACAGGTAGTTTGGGAAGAATTTTCTTCAACTTTGGGAAATAAAAAACAGAGAGTTGGGAAATTATCTCTGGGGGAAACAGCTGAAATTCGGCTGCAATTTGAAGGGAACAAAATCACTGCTAAATTGTACAAAAAACCACAGATATATAAAACCAAATTATAATTATGTCTCTGAGTATTTATAAATTATGAATTTGGATTATAATTTCTCCTTTACATTAATCTGTTTTATGCATTTGTACATATGGTAATGCAAAAGGTTTCTGTTTTCTTAAGTTATGTACATGTACTTCATTTCTTTGTTGTTTACAAAATGGATTTTCTACCCTGAAAAGTTTTGTTTTTATTTCAAAAAAGTCTACTTTTCTTCAATTATTATTTATTAGACATACGGGCACAAGTTGAACGATTTCCAAGTTGAAAAGAAGCACAATTTTAAATATTTTTTTTAATCGTGAATAATCTATAATTTGATATTTTGTCATAAGAGAAAATTAAAGTAAATATCAAACGTTTGTATCAAGTTTTCCCTGTGGCTGTATGTTTTTCGTGTAATGTTATTGTATCTACAATATTTGAGTACGACAGCAAATTATCATTAATTATATATATGAGATATATATTTCTTCTATATATCAATATTTTTCATGGAATTCACGTGCTGTTAATTTCAAGGCAATTTAAGTTATAAAGTTGTCATGCCTCGAACTCCTTATTTAAGCATCTAAATATGCAAAAATTTTCGGATCTGAAATATTACATTTGAAAAGTTTATCCAAGTGTCATACTTGCCAACCTCTAATGGACCAAATGAGGGTTATGACCCTCTTTCAAAAAAGAAAATGATGGTCATAGCGCATAACGACATTTCCACACCAAGAAAAAAGTACTTACAACAGTTTTAGTCTTGTAAAGGGTAAAAATAAATAGCACAATACATGTATTTAGAAAATCATTTAATTTTGCACATTCAACAAAGAATATATATAAATACTTGAAACAGTTTAGAAAATTCAAACATTTTAACCCCCAAACCATGAAAAATGTTACATTTTTTCTCAATGTGGGTGATGAGGGTAATAATTGACCCTATCAGCATTACTGAATAAGGAGGAGATAACTCCATCAGACTTGTATAGGCTCTATTGGTTATAATGTAACAAATCAGATATATGTTAATAAAAAATGAATAAAAGCAATAAAACTTAAAAAATGCTTATGAATCTTTTTAACTGTCATCGGTAGTCAGTGTATGAACAAGTTTTACCTGAGTCAATAAACATCCCGTGCTATACAGGTGTGTTAATTAGAACTTTACAGAAGATTGCCCTAGGTGATTTCTTTCAAATATTAGCTCTGAGAACAGGTGTTTAAATTAAGATATTTCTACAAATAATATAAATTTTTAATTAACATTAAGGTTGAACAAAAAAAATAATTTCAAAAATATTGAGCAGTTACAAACATGTTAATTAAAAGAGAAAAAAAATGAAAAAGAAATTAAATAAAATAATAATAATAATATTAAAAACATGAAGAACAGGTGTATTAAGATATGTCATGTATGTCTACAAATGTTAAATGCCTTTTTTATTAACATGAAGATTGAAGAAGAAAATAATAATTTCAAACATATTGAGCAGTTACAAACATGTTATTTTAAATTAGAAAAAAAGAAAATAATAAAAAAATAAATAATAAAAAAAAAACGTGAAGAAATAAAAATTTTTAATCAGAGAGGATAAATTTTTGTATAAATAACTTGCATGACAAAGGATTACTAAAGAATGCTGAGAAAATGTTTTAAGCAACATTTCCTATCAGATTTTCAAGTTTTTGTTCATGAGTGATTTTTTTTCAATATTTCTATTATCATATATATTTATATAAAAATTATTATTGTTTGTGTTGTTTTTGTTTATTTTCAATTTTTTTTGTCTTTGTTTTTTTGTTTATTTAATTTATATATATATTTTTTTTTTATTTTGTTTTTTGTTGGTTTTTTTGGGGGGTGTTTTTTTTTAATTTCTATTTTTATTTTGATACATATATATGAATTTAAATAATATGACTTTTAAATAAAAAGTAATGAAATAAAGAAACATATTTGGCCCTTTCCACCTGTGTCTTTGTAAATATTATGTGTATTACTTATATGTCATTTGTGCATTTTGCGGTTAACACTTGTATGAACCTAGAACCTATGAAAAACTCAAGGGTATCTATGATATGAACATATTAAGTAAAAATTTTACTCTTTAATGTAGCAACAATGTATTTTGCCTCTAGATAGGTCCATTATGGAAAGAGATAGAGTAAATTTTAAAATTTTTGAATGGAGTTTAAATATTAATAATAAAAACTGGTGTGGTAGAGTAAAGGAAAGATTTAGGTCTTGTAATTTTGATAATTATATAAATATTGATAATTGTTTAAGTAAATGGTCTATTTTGAATTTAGAAAATATATTATTTGATGAATATAAAGTTGAATGGGAACAAAGAATTTTAGCTCAAAATGTAGGCAAAAAGTTACGTACTTATAAGCTTTTTAAAACTTCTTATGGGACAGAGAAATATTTGACGTCTAACATTACATGTGATTATAGATATAGAAGTGCATTTTCTAAGTTTAGATGTGGTGTTGCACCACTGAGGATCGAGACTGGGCGATATGAGGGTAAAGTTATTGAGGAAAGGAAATGTTTTTATTGTAATAATTCATCTATTGAAGATGAGAGGCATGTTGTAATGTTCTGCCCTTTATATGCAGATTTGAGATTGAATCTATTTCAAGAAATTGAAAAGAAAAATTTAGGTTTTAATATTTTATCTGATGAGGAAAAATTCATTTATCTTTTTAAATCAGATGACTGTTTTTTTAATGTTTAATATTTTAAGCAAAAGGAACACTTTTTTATATTCTTAATAATGAGAATGATTTTTTAATGTTATGTATAATTTGTTTTACTTAATATTATATAGTCTCTCATAATTCTTTTAAGAATGGCACTTGTATATGTTTTATTTGTATATATGTAGTTTTTTATTGTACATGTACATTGTATATGTCATTTTATGTTGAATTGTTATATACAAGCGGTGAGACTTTAATAAAATATTGAATCTAGGTCACATCAAAAGGTGTTTGTCCAGGTGAATCTAATTAAGGTGATCAGAGTATCAACAGGTGGTATACATGTCATAAAACACAACAAACATATAATTAATTATACAAAACACACCCCACCTAAACAATATTGCGATCTGAGGCTTACAATAAACTTGGTAATTGATTTTAAGGGTCTAATCACAGGTAGACAACCGGCAGACGTCTCAACACAGGTAAATTCAGGTAAACACCGTATTGTTTAGATAGTATACACATTAATAATCATCAAGATAAAAAAAAAATGGTTGAACAATTAAACTAGGAGCTTGCAAATCAATATCAAAATGTGCAGATTATAATAATTCATAATGGTAGAAACACCCCCGTACAAGCATGTTGGAGTTATCGAACCTGATATTCCGCTAGAGGCGCAAAACACTGATATCGTCAATTTGCAAAAGAGGGAGATTTTGAGGGTCATATATTAAAGAGGGTCACACCCTAAATAAGAGGGTGTGACCCTCCAAATGAGGGTGACTTGGCAACTATGAAGTGTTTCCAAAATCGCACGACAACCTCCGATAACACAATCTCTTATCGCTAAAACTGCAGTGACCGCATTGTAGGACTTCCAAATTATGATTAATTAGAAAATATTTTCGGCAACACAAGTATCCTGCGTTGTTCATCTATCTATGTCTATGTATTATAAATCTATGGTCATACCACCAGTTTTTTAGTATTCCTCTTTTGAACTATAACTCTGCTGATTTTATTTTTGCCATTTTCAGTATTTGAGATAAATTGGCTGGACAGGGTGTTAAATTGAAAAGAAGTTACAAATCCAGGAATATTTACAAAGTCAATATTTCAACACGGTCTGGCCTGGTAGTGATAAACTGACACCCTGTTGTAATTTTACGATTATACAATGTTGTAGTGATATGACCTTACAAACCAAAACTCATTTGTGAACTGTCAATATTAATTAATGAGGTAAGAATAGCCTTAAGCAAGATAACAAGAAATCACCGCTGTTATTTACCTTTCTGTATATGAACAGTATATTTCAGAACGTCACCAAAGGTGATACTAAATTCTTATTGGTCAAAAAATACATTTTTACCCAATGAAATAATTCATTACTTTGTAAATAAATCCGGAGCTACAACATGGATGCGCCCTTAGAAACTTTTCAAAAACGACAATAATTTCAGATATGGGGTCGAATATTGTACAATACGTCATTGTTCGTAAAGATGTATTGAAAACTTTAAAGTGGCCAGTCGGCGCATTAATTGCACAAGCCTGTCATGCATGTACGGCTGTGATGCATACATTTTATGGTCACAGTGATACACAAACTTACCTGAAAGATTTAGATCGAATGCACAAAGTCATTTTAGAGGTATATATTTTTTTTATTGAAGCATCATTTTTTTCTCTTTAAATCATTAAATCTTTGGCCTGTCAAATTACATAAAAAGGCCAACCTCATTAAACAGGTTGGGAACACTCGCCCAAACGGGTGGTGTCTTAAAATGTGAAACCCGTACCCATACCTGTACCAAGGATCCTTGTACCCAAATTAATTTTTGTCAATAAAATCTTTATTTTGTGACCAAACTTGATGAAAATTTGCATGTTTAAGGAAAATATGTTAGTTAATGTTTATAAATAATAATATTTTGTTAGAGTCATTTTTTTACATAATTAGATATAATGGATTAAGTGGTCTTCGATGACTAAAATGTGTAACCCGTACCACAAAATCCCCGTACCCAAATCTGGATAAGATAATAATTTCTTTGTTATATTATCTTCTGTGTTATAATTATAAATATATTAATTAAATAAAGTACTAAAACACCTACATTTTAATTGGAAAATTGTTTCTGAAGTTATTGAAAGGAAAACATGACATCAAACTGTGTAAAACGTGCAACCCGTACCCAAATCTGAATACGACAGTAAAATCTTTATTATACCGTCTTCTTCAAGTTCTTTGATGAAATTTTGCAGCCATGAAGTAAATAAGAGCTTTATTTGGATACACCATTCAGATTTGTGGCAAATATTATTTGGATGTTATTGTAAATGTAAGAAAATACTATCAATGTTAGGATCATCAGCGTGTCTAAAATGTGTAAACCGTACCAGAGACATATTATAGATAACCTATTTGTCACTGTCGGTACTTCGAAATTCCCGTATCTCAAATCTGAAAAAGATAATGATATATTTATTGCATCATACGATATCAAATGAGGATGCACAGTAAAGTTTATGAGGAAATATTGTTGTGAAAGTTAATATAGCAAAACAATAACAACAAAAAAAAAAAACGATATCAATGTTTCTAAAATGTGTAAATGGTACCACGAAATTCCCGTACTCATATCTGTTTATTTATTTTTTTTTAAATTGAGACAAATGGAGAAATGCAATAGTTTTAATAAAATGACAAGGATTGATTTTATTACCCCCGCACTTTCGAATGAAAGTTCGGGGATATTGTCGTTGGCCTCGTCCGTCTGTCTGTCTGTCTGTTCGTCCGTCCGTCTGTCCGTCCGTCCGTCACACATCCTTGCGACACGAACTCCGCCTACATTTTTGGATTTAGGGTTTTAATTTTGTTATAGAACTGTTGCATATATGCTGCAGATGCGCAATAAGCTTT
>MJUU01023006.1:0-13602 GCA_002080025.1 Modiolus philippinarum
GTCAAACAGGGAGTGCGGGGATAGCTGTCATTTCTGACAACATCTAGTATTTTAAATGTATGTATATCTAAGATTTAAAATACATGCATTAACCAGAAACCTATTAAATTACTAAGAATGACCTGCACATGTATGTATGTATGTGTCTTAAGTTTAATTCTCAACAGCCTGTCTTTATCAAGTGAGAGTTAATTAGTTCTCCCTTAAAAATAAAATTTCTAATAATTAAAGATAATTACATATTTAATCATTATCTTTCTCCTTAATATAGATGTAGGGCTTATCACCTGCTAATTAAGTCAATTTATTATATAGATAGCGGTGATTTATCGAGTTTTCTCAAACAAATAAATCTCATATTTTCACTCAGTGTAATAAACAATTTATTTTCACTCTAGGAAATGACGTCACATAATTATCGTCAATGTAAACACATGGCGCAATAATATTAATCCCCATAAAATTGCGTCCAAAATCTGTTTATAGATTTGAAAATCTATATAATAATAAGTATAACTAATATGTTACCGTGATGAATATCCATAATAATGTCACTCATGTCGAACAACGCAAAGGATTAAACTCGTTTTGGAACTTTTAATCCTGCGTTGTTCGGCACTTGTGACATTAATATTATTGATATTCATCACTGTCGATTAGTTATACTATAATTATTGATGGTTTAATTATTCTAGTAACTTATAACAAAATGGTATTTATTGAATTGATTTTCATCAGTGTTTACAAAACAAAACATGGTCTTTATAGAGGGGTAATGTGTATATTTTTGACAGAGAAAGGGTGGCCTCTGGTTGGGTTTTAGGGGTGGTCTTCCAAAAGGTGTCAATTTGTTCACGAAAGAGTTAATGCAAGAGAAATGTGGTCTCTAAAAAGGGGTGGTCTCTCAAATGAGTGGTCTTTCAAGAAGGGGACTACTGTATGAACAAAAGAACAGTGCCAAAACATGACGTCAGCATAGCAATCAGCATGTGACTCCTTCACAGTGACCTGATAATTTCTTGATAGTGTCCAGTTCAGTGATACTGAGAATATTAGTCTCTGTAGACCAAAAATAATTTATACAAATTACCAACAAAAAAAAATAAATCTCATCAATTAAAAAACAAGAGGCTCTCAAGAGCCTGTATTGCTCACCTGGGCCTTGGCTAAAATAGACAGTCCAATTAACCTGAATAATAAAGGACATCATTTTCGAGTATGTTTATAGACCTTGATGGTATTTGCTTCAAAGTTGAACTATATTCATGATGCAAACATTTTGGATATGGTTACCATTTTTGAAGGAGGCCAACTCAGAAAAGAACTAGAGATTGTGTCTGTAAGACACAGATGCCCCGCTAATAAATTTATCGCAAATGATAACTTACGTCAAATGAGCATAAAATAAATCCCCTGTCAGTGAAGTGTGATGAAATATTGTATGTAGTTGCTTAGAGTGGACCTAAACCCAAAAATTTAACAAAGTCATTCAAGCATAAAATGTAGGTCATGGATACCCAATGCTTGGTGAAACAGGTAGATCTTCTATAGATGAATGTTACAGTGAAATATCATGATGCTACAATACTTAGTCATTGAGAAACAGCCTTAAATGCAAAAGTTAACCAAAGTCACTGAAGCATAAAATGTAGGTCAAAGTCACTTAATTGGGAATGACTTGGGTAGTATTCACCAAGGCAATTAATATGATGAAACATCATTGTCTTTTAATGTGTAGTTGTTGAGAAATGGACCTTGACGCAAAACTTAACCAAGGTCACTGAAGCGTAAAATATAGGTCAAAGCCACCTAATTGTCAGTGATTTGTGTAGTACTCATCAAGACAATTAATCTGATGAAACATCAGGGCATAACAAAAAAATCAAAAACTTTCAAGGGCATCATCCAAGGACAATAATGACTAAGTTTGCTTTCAATTGGCCTAGTAATTTCAGAGGAGAAGATCTTTGCTCATGTTTTCCCATAAGGTCAAATGTTAAACTAAGTTCCCATCTAGAATGAGGTGAAGACTTGATGGACAATTTTCTAAAGGGGATTACCCGTGAAATATTGTGACCAAGTTTGGAACCAATTAGATTTGTTGTTTCAGAGGAGAAAATCATTGAAAGCTTTCCCATAGGGGCCAATGTTAAACTATGTTCCCCGCTGGGGGCCATCTTGGATGGGATACAGACTTGCCACATTTTTTTTCAAAGAGGGCCAACTAACTGTGTCCCAAGTTTTGTTCAAATTGGCCTAGTAGTTTCAGAGGAAAAAAACTTTGAATGTGTTTTCCTATAGGGTACAATGTTAAACTAAGTTCCCTACTGGCAGCCATCTTGGATGATGTGCAGACTTGCCAAACATATTTTTTGAAGGGGACCAACCAAGGACTATTGTGACCAAGTTTGGATAAAATTGGCATTGTTGTATCAGAGAAGATCTTTGAATGCTTTCCCATAGGGTCCAATGTTAAACTATGTTCCCTGCTGGCGGCCATCTTGGATGAGATGATAACTTGACAGAAACATTTTTCAAAGGGGCCAACTGCAGACTATTGTGACCAGGTTGCTTCTAATTGGCCTAATGGTTTTTTAGAATGCGCTCTTTGAAAATGTTTTCCCATAGCCTGAAACATTAAACTATTCTCCCTGCTGGCGGCCATCTCGGAAGAGGTCCAAGAACTTGACCAAGTTCAATAAAATGTAGTCCTTGACATGCTGGACATTTTTGCAATTTAAACTTGATCTCTATCTCAAAGCGGTTTTGAAGTATAGGACAAAAAGTATAAAATCATGAAAAATTTGACCAATAAAGAGCCATAACTTTTATATGGGTAGTTGGATTTTCTTCAAAATTTCCATGTAAGTAGATCTTGACATGCTGAACATTTTTGCAATTGAAACTTAACCTCTATCTGTTATAGTTTTTTTAATAAAAAATTTAAAAAATCAAAACTTTGAAAAGTTTACGGAAAAAGGGCAATAACTCTAAGATGGGTCATCAGATTTTCTTCAAAATTTCAGGGTGGGTAGATCTTGTCATGCTGATCATTTTTACCCCGTCAGATTTTTGATATCTGTAATGATTTTCGAGTTATTTGCCAAAAACTGCAATTTACCCCTATGTTCTATTTTTAGTAACGGCAGCCATGTTGTTTGACCTAGGACATAAAAAATAATAATTTGAAACTAGATACCCTGGTGATGATTCAGTTGAAGTTTGATCTCATTTGGCCTAGTGGTTTCAGAGGAGAAGATTTTTGAAAGTGAGCGAACGACGGACAGACGGACGGACGACGGACGCCAAGTGATGGCAAAAGCTCACCCTGGCATAGCCAGGTGAGCTAAAAAGACATTAATATAGTATTTGTTTAACATAAATATTATAATAAACAAGTCACTGTTAATTTCATTAATAAATAGATACACTTAAAATAACTGTTGACCTAAAAAAAAAATCTAAAGGTCACCTTGTGATTCAGAGAGATATTTTATGTAGTTAGGAATTATTCACGGGAAAAGGGAGCTTATTTACGGCAAAGTGAGTAAAATATGAAAAGTGATATTTGTCAATTAATTATGATGTAATAATGAGGGTCAAAAGAGAACATTCCAGCTTGAAAAAACATGTCAATTCAACATCCATATAGTGTTTCACCATATTGCTCTGTTAATGTGCCATGCAAGTGTTGATGAAACCTAGTGTCGTCTGCTACATGTAATCTAATTGGTCTTTTTTTGGATACAAAGACAAATATATCAAAATTCTAATATCAATGCATTAAGTGGTATTCAAGAAGTTTTACAGTTAAAAATATTGTTTTTTTTTTTTACTTTATATTCTGCATACCTGACTCAACTATCCTCTGAAACAAATATCAATTACAACAGATAAACCAGGCAGATTTCTTGATAATTTTTATCATTAACAAGTGTGGACCAAAATTGATGTCTCTCCCGTCCCTACTTGGTCGCAAAATTGATGTGAAAACTCAAACTGACTAAATCAGAAAACTTAACATGTTCACTAGACTGTGAAATTAGGGTAAGAGACAAAAGCAATATAGCAGACTGTAATGAATTACCCAAAACAAAAATGCAAATATCAGTGACCTACCACTGACATAGATACTGAAAAACCAAACATGTTGACTAGACCGTGAAAATGAGGTCAAGGGCTAAAGCCAAACAGCAGGCTGTCATGATCCATGTAAGACAAACACACATACCAAATATTATTGACCTTACATTCATAGATACTGGGAAACTTAACATGATCACTGGACCATGAAATTGAGGTCAGGAACAAAACCCATATAGCAGACTATCATGTACTGTCCAAGACCAACCTACATACCAAATATCATTGACCTACCACTTATAGCTACTAAGACACTGACCTAATCACAAAAATTTTTCATGCTCACTAGACCATGAAATTGAGGTCAGGACCAAAAGCCATATAGCAGACTGTCATGTACTGTCCAAGCCAACCTATATACCATATATCATTGACCTACCACTTATAGTTACTGAGAAAATAAGCTAAGTACAAAAACTTAACATGTTCATTGGACCATGAAATTGAGGTCAATGACAAAAGCCATATAGCAGACTGTCATGTACCATTCAAGACCAAGATATATACCATATATCATTGACCTACCACTTATAGTTACTGAGAAAATGACCTATTCACAAAAACTTAACATGCTCACTAGACCATGAAATTGAGGTCAAGGACAACCGCCATATGACAGACTGTCATGTACTACCTAAGACTAACCTACATACCAAATATCATTAAACTACCACTTATAGTTACTGAGAAACTAAACTAAGCACAAAAGCTTAACATGTTAAATGGACTGTGAAATTGAGGTCACAGACAAAGGCCATATAGCAAACTGTCATGTACTTTCCAAGACCAACCTATATACCAAATATCATTGACCTACCACTTATAGTGTACTTGATTCTTGCAGAAACTTTGCAATATCACAGATTAGGCCTTCACCATGGATGAGACATTTGTCAAAGATGTGACATTCGAATCAGATACACCAAAATAATGATGTTCCTTTACAGCTGTCTTCTACAATATGGTCAAAAATATTTGTCTGTTTATCATATAGATATAGCAAACAAAAGTCATTTATGATAAAACAGATTTACCCTTTCTTCCTCTAATAAGTGGTGGACATTCTCTTCCTCCATTAATTGCTGGTCTAGTGACCCATCTGTAACTGAATGAGGATCCAGTATCATCCACAGCCAACCAATCAGTCCAATCAGTAACAATACATGGCAGTGGTGCTGAAACAAACAAAATCATTCCAATTAGAAATGAACAGCTGTACCAAATTACATGATATACCCATAATCAACATTTAAAGCTGTATATTAATCATATCAAGGGGTTCTTAATTTAGAATTCAACTTCAGAAAAAGATAGGAAACATTAAGAGCCAAGAAAAATAGTAATGGTGCATTACATGATACCACGCCACATTTCACAAAGTTTAAATAGGCATAACTCCAGATCCCTGTGTACTTCTGAACCTAAAATTATACTTGGCCTGTGTTTTATGGAAAACAACTTACATACCAAATTAGAAGACAGTATGTTATTTCATTCACAAGTTGTCAGTCAGACACCCTAAAATTCACACAATTTCAAAGTTTCAAACTCCAGAACCCCTTAAACCACTAAACCTGAAATCTAAATTGGCCTGAGTTTTGTAGTAAACAAGTTACATGCTAAGTTTGAAGTCACTATATTATTTCATTCACAAGTTATCAGTCGGAAACCCTAATATTCACAAAATTTCAAGAGACATAACTCCGGAACC
Organism: Modiolus philippinarum; assembly: GCA_002080025.1. Taxonomy (NCBI): domain Eukaryota; kingdom Metazoa; phylum Mollusca; class Bivalvia; order Mytilida; family Modiolidae; genus Modiolus; species Modiolus philippinarum. The sequence goes on from MJUU01023006.1 coordinate 5,855, forward strand.
CCTTGGACCTCTGACCTGGAAATCGAACTTCATATGAGTTTTGTAGTAAACAAGTAACATACCAAGTTTGAAGACAATATATTATTTCATTCACAAGTTATCAGTCCGAAACCCTAAAATCTGGAAAATTTCAAAGTTTCAAGGGGCATAACTTCAGAACCCCTTAGACCTCTGAACCCAAAATCGACCTTGGCCCGAGTTCTATGGTAAGCAAGTTACATACCAAGTTTGAAGACCTTACATTATTTCGTTCACAAGTTATCAGTTGGAAACCTTCGTAGGATGGACAGACGGGCGGACACACGACTGAGGGTATCACATAAAACCTTGCCACTACGTGTGGCAGGGTATAAAAATCCACTGACATACTATCGAAAGTTTACATCAAGAGGAAAGCAAAGAAAAAAATCCCATTGAAATCTGATGAAAGATAAAAAATTTAAGTACTCTGCACATTTGCAATTTTGGTTCTGTTTGGCTCCATATAGCTTTGAAAGGAAACCAGTTATCAAATATCTGATGGTTAAGAGCTATGTTAATTTTTCATATGGAATCCATTGCAAAAAACTTAGCATCAAAACTGGATAACAATTTTTTTAAAAATTGAGATTCACCATTTTGGGCTACATTTCTCTCATGAACAGTACATGTACCATGAAACCCAATTGGAAGTTTCCTCAGTAGCACAGTGAAAGAAACCCCAAATAATAAAGATTCTACAGTCAAATGTGTGAATCCACTTTGATTGGCTAATAATCGCCAACTGGATTAACCCTTAGCATCCGTAATCATGTAAACAAGAAAAATTTGAGGAGACTAGTCGAAGTGTGTGCATGATAGAAAAAAAAAGATAACAATGTTGAAATGAGCAGTTGATATAATGTTTTTTGGTTTTTTTTTTTTAATGCCAGGTACATTGTCCTTTTGAGTTTCTTTAGCATCATCAGTTTAACTGGACAAAAATTCTGTGTTTATTTTATTAAAATTGACCAGTTTGACCTGATGTTTCAGATGAGTCAATTTTTGAAATGATTGCATAAAAAAAAATTCAAATGACAAAAGCGCAATCAACTGCAAAAAATAACTCTCTCTACCTTGAGAAATGCCATCCAGGTGTTAAGGAATTCAAATTAACGACTTGATGAACTTCCCAAGAAATTTGGTACATTTCTATCCCTTGTCTTGCTATCACCCATGTCTCATGCTGTTTCACACAAGAAACTTCCAAAAAACTCACTAAATTTACTTATCTGGGTGAGTTTTTGAGTAAGATTCAGAATAATTTTATGGTCTTTAAATACGACTTGAAATAATATATTGACAAAGTTATAATGGAACATCACTGCATTCCAGTCTAACTTCTCCTGTGGTCGAAATTTACATCCATCTCCCTCCCCTTTTCAGATTAAAATTCTTAAACTACGTGTTTTTCCCAAATTTTAGTTTGACAGTCCAGAAATCATCTAGGAACATCAAAATTCTCTAAAAATGTCTTAATTGCAAAGTTGGTAAGTATGTTAATACCATTTTAGACACTGCTACAAATTTTTTTTGTGGTTGTTTAAAAATTGTAAAGCATTCTGGAAAATTGTAAGACCAACTAGGTATTTAGGTAAACAGACCTGCAAACCTTGATTGCTATCAAATCAAAGACATATGAGAAGTGGCACAAAAAAAAAATTATATCTGAAATCGATAGCAGACTTGCCTATCCCTCTTGGTCAAAAATAGTAAGTTACTTGATTAAAAATTGTAATCTAAGATGAAAAATAGTAAGTCACTTTTTAATGTAATAAAACATGCTTTAGTACAGAAACTACACCTTTCAGTGAAAGGCACATTATTGATTTACACAATACTCCCACCAAGAATACAATTTTCTGAAATGGAATCTCAGAATTCTTGTCTTGAAAGATCTTTTACATTATTTTTATTACCGGAAATGCCTATTTTTACTATAATGTACAGAACCGCAATGAAATGACTGACCCAAACTGAAAATTTTCAGGAAATACCATGATTTGACCAAATCGTAAGGAAATGATTAACCATCATAATGGTGTAAGATGACTTTGAAAATAGTAAGCCTTACCCCAAAATCGTAAGGGTAGGCAAGTCTGCAATAGGATGACATTAGATGCAAAACATTTTTTTTTTTCTAAAAATTGCTAACAAGTATAATAAGGACTGAATTGAAATATTAAGTGCAGAAATATTTTGCATACTGTAATTGTACTTTTTTTTCGCGGGTACTTATTTTCACAGATTTCCGTTTGCATACAAGTTTGCGGGTATTTAATTTCGCGGAATCGTCATTAGACTTATGCTTTACGTTACTAAATACGCATATTTCTTTACGTTACTAAATACGCATATTTTTACGTATTCGCGTGTATTTATTTTCGCGGAAAAGTGTTGACCGCGAAATTCGCGAAGATAAGTACACCGCGAAAATAAGTACAATTACAGTATATCTTGAATGAAACTTTTTCCTGTACCTTTCTTTGATCGTATAAGTTCGGGACATTCTTTTCCTCCATTAAGTGGTGGTCTGGTAACCATTCTGTAACTCCATGACATTCCTGTTTCATCAACAGGTGAATATCCGGTCCAGTCAGACACAATGCATGGAAGTGGTACTGAAATATAGAGAAATAAAGAAAAAATGTAAAAAGTTTGGAGAGAAGAAGTCAATACAAGTAATTCAAAATCTTAGCAGACAAAAAGTAAACAAGGATGGACAGTGGAATCATTTGATTTAGAGGAAGGATGACCACAGAAATGCACAAAAAAAATTGATCAATTATTCTGACTCAATCTTTGAAGAATTAATTAATTTTTGAATCTAGCAGCTTAGAAGTATGAACTACAGAAGTTGTAAACAGGTGAATGGACAGACAAGAAGAATCTATCTACAAACAGGGGTACAGCACTTATTGGTAGGTTTTTAATCATTTCTCCATAGCTGTCAACCTCCTATGACCCATAATCTGGTCATGACCTGCTTTGGATGGTAAAAAAATCAGGTCATAACATGTGACGAACTTTTTTCATCCCAAATGTTGTATTATAAGCGTATGACAAACTTTTTCACCCGAATTATTCATTTACCAACCAATTATTTACACACTTAAATATACTTAAGTAAACTTACTTACTACTTGAAACAGACGTCATAATTGAATTTCATGTAAATTAAATACCTTTGTTTCACATTTGCTGATTATGATTTTAACTTGAACCCCCTCAAAACATAAACAAATATTTGCATGCCAAAACTGGGCAAAATGGATCAATGTTTAATTCTGACCTAAAATCGGCATTCATCCTTTTAACTACTGACAAAACTTTTTACTATTTCCATTATTATTTTGTAAATATGCATCACCAGGTTGCATGATTTAACCAACAGCCCAATCAAATTTTCTTTCCACCAACACTTGTAAAGCATTTCTGTTTTAACTTTTGTGGAGTAATTGTACATATTGCTGGCCTGGAAATATATCTTTTCTATTGATTTCAAGCATTTTCAGTACACTCATTGCGTACAGTAGTTTTTAAACAGCTCAATAAACTCCCTTAAGGCTTCATTATAACCTGAGGAGACAATAATCCAAGCCCACGAGTAAAAAAAACCATAACTGGAAATAAAACTAAAAACATTAATATATACCAAAACGTTACCGGAAATCAAATCCAGGTGAAGACGGGTGATGACTTCGATTCTCAGGAATATTTGACAACCCAATCAGGTTACTGCATAAGTGAAAATATCGAGTCACACCCAACGAAATTGGGTGACTTGACAGGTAAGCTTCATGAGAATGACTGACAGAAAATAAGGAAGATATCCAGAATTCCCAAAATCTCCTCCTTGATTATGCAGGTCAGTAGTTATATTCTTAAGGGTACCTTTTCACAGAGTGAACTAATATTTGTTACAAATTCATTGAAATCTAACAAACAACAAAGGAGTTGTGCTTACAAGAGTGAACTACAGGCAACATGGAAAATATCCTTAAATCAAGTTTATTCTTCTTTTTATAACGATTCACTCATCAATCATATGATAAAACAAATAGATAAGGACAAAAGAGTTACCTTTTCTTGGTTCAATAAGTTGTGGCATTTCCTCGTCCTTATTAATTGGTGGTCTGGTAACCCATCTGTATCTGAATGAAGAACCAGTGTCATCTGTAGGCAGCCAGTCTGTCCAGGGTGTTACAATACGTGGCAGTGGTACTGAAATTGATCAGCTCTGTTATATGTAATTGTCATTGTTTCTTTAATCAACAATTATTGTCCCTTGTCTATGACCTTAATGGTCTACCTATACCTATTGTGCAACCAATTTAGCAATTCCATTACTCTGTTGATGTGATAAAATTCACCTATACATGTACCTATAACTTATGAACAACATATATTGTAAAAAAATTTGGAGACTTGCTATTGTTAACTAATCTAAACAATGATGGTCCTTTTGAATTGTCTAACAATACTATTGTATATCAATCTGTAATGGCCTGAAAATATCGTTTTTTTGTCTGGAAGTTTGAAATTATGCTGAAGTTTTCAGAGAAACTATAGTGTGTGTATTTTTTTCTGTTGACCATCATGTAGCCTATATATTGCTGGGTGCCGTGGTATGTAACATTTTTACATTTTTGTGTTTGAATAATGTGCAAACTCACCTTTTGTCCAGATAACCATACAAAAATTGTAAAAAACTTTCTCCCCTAAGCATATATGCCTTTCCCCGCAATATCTGCTGGTACACTGTGGCACCTACTCCTTTATGTTTAATACAGTCAGAATTTGATATATGTACAAACTGTATCAGATTTCTGATATATGATCTATTTGATACAAATCTTAATATGTCTATCTAGAACTCCATATTTATTAATCAACAGGGAAACAACTGAAGAGGATGTCTATGGAAAAGTCATATGACAAATTTTGTTTTCGAAAATCTTTTAGCATTTTGGAATCACAAACACATATAATTTTCAAAATAAAGTTTGGTTTTTAATTTACAGCTATCATTTTAGAGTGATAAATTACATAGAATGCACTAGAAAATACGAAATTAGGGGGGATATAAAAAAATTTATAAAAATTGTTTTGTTAATGAATTTTAATTATCAATGGTAGATACAGAAAATTGCTTCTTTGTTTGGACGTTTGTGTAAGATCAGCTGTGGAATGGTAGCAAAAATGTGGTGGTAACAGATTTACCATGTGCCAGTCACGATATAGGATTTGCATGATTACTTCACGGACAGCCTTTCAAAACAAAATTTTATGACAAATTTATACCTTTTCTTCCTCTGATAAGTGGTGGACATTCTCTTCCTCCATTAATTGCTGGTCTTGTTACCCATCTCCAACTGAATGAAGATCCTGTATCATCCTGTTTTGTCCAATCAGTCCAGTCAGTAACAATACATGGAAGTGGTGCTGAAAAATTAAAAAACCTTAGTGAGCATGTTCACATACCCCACATCCCAACATATCGGATTACCCTGCATTATTGAACATTGAGATAGAAAAATTAACAAAATCCAAATCAAAGTAGTGCATTACCATCTCTTACATCTGCATAATCATAGTAGTGCATGCACATCTCTTACATTTGCATAATCATAGTAGTGCATGGACATCTCTTAAATTTGCATAATCATCTTTCAAAATTGAAATTTCATATCTAGAAAACTGCTCTAGGAGTTATCCGGACAAATGATATACCCTATAAGCAATATTTTGCATAAAAATGGCAAAGTTCAACAAATAAGTATTTTCCTGAAAAATTGTCAAAAACCAAAATTGAAGTAGCATGCACATCTTTCATATATGGCCAATTAACCTGCAAACTAAAAACTTCCTGCCTTAAAATCTGTAGGAAGAGCTATCCGGACAAATGGTGTACCAAATAAGCAATATCTTGCATAAAAATGACTAAGTTCAATAATGTGTATTTTTGAGAAAAAAAAAAGATTGAAAATCAAAATTCATGCAGCATGCACATCTTTGATATATGCCCAATAGACCAACAAAATAAAAACTTCTTAACTTAAAACTCTAGGATGAGTTATCGGACAAATGATGTACCCTTAAGTGATGACAGACGGCTGACTGACAGACAGAAGGACTGACTGACCAGTCAAAAACTATATACATTTGTTGCATACATGTAGGGTATAAATATTGCTTTACATAGACATATGTCCCCTACCACACAAGAGGCTTGAAAAACCAACATGAAACAAAATTTGCAAATGACTGACTGTGAATTATGGATTCAACAACTGTTCTATACATGGAAATATATGTGTGACAAAAAATAGTTTACATTGCAATTCTCTAAGGTCAATTTAAGGTGTCTATAGGGCATTCATTTCCTACTAAAGAATTTTTTGAATTGTTTTTTTTTTTTCAAAAGCATTTTTGTTCAAACAAGAAATTGATGTCAAAACGAAATCAAACTGGATTTTCCTTCCTTCTTAGAAAAAGTAGAATAACTGAATATGTGGAAAGCTTTATGGACTGATACCCCCTCTCCCTCATGAAAAGTATTTGTCAAGTCTTTTCTTGAAAAACCACCAGCATACATGTATGATCAAAGCACCTATCAATTTCTAAGTTCAAAGGGGCATAATTCAGGGCAAATATCAAATCATTACTGCATACCCAAGCTGAGAAATCCTTGACAAAAATTTTCAATATATTGCTATAATGGAAAAAAATCAAAGTTATCGGCAAACAGGAAGTAGATAAGTGACAGAATTGAAAAAGGGAGACACAGTACAACTCATCATACAAAAGCTTCAGACCAAATATAAAATCATTACTGCATACACAAGCTGAGACATCCTTGACAAAAATTTTCAATACATGGCTATAATGGAAAAAAATCAAAGTTATTGACAAACAGGAAGTAGATAAGTTAAGGACTTGAAAAGGGGAGACACATTACAACTCATCATACCGAAGCTTCATACCAAATATCAAATCTTTACTGCATACACAAGCTGAGAAATATTTACAAAAATTTCAGATGTACGTACATACTGACAGACGGACGGAAGGACGGACAGACAGACAAGGGTAAAACTTAATGCCCCTGTGGCCTTATAGCGGAGGCATAAAAACTGACTCAGTAGATCCATACCATGCCATTTTTAAAATGTTATGTCATGAACCAAAAACAAGGCAGGTGCTGGATTCAACTCACTGAACTGTGGTGAACAAGTCACTATGTACAGTTTAATTGACAACTTTTTTTGTTTTTGTTTTTTTGCATTTTTTTAGTACTTTATTAAGTGATGACATTAAATACGGTGTGAATTGAATATTTCATATAATGGAAGTTCTTGGCATCAGGTGTTTATACAGGGTATTTGTTTTGTATAAAAATTGATATATACTTACACTTTTTAGATCGTATAAGTTCAGGACATTCTTTTCCTCCATTAATTGGTGGTCTAGTGACCCATCTGTAACTCCATGACATTCCTGATTCGTCAACTTCTGTGTATTTGGTCCAGTCAGAAACAATACATGGAAGTGGTACTGAAATATTAACCCTTATCGTGCTATTTTGTTTTATGGAAAATCAGCGGTTTGCATTTATTTGCAAATTTATGCAAATTATATGCAAATGAAGCAACTGATTCTGAAGATGTTTATTGTTTACTATAGAGCTAGTGTAGGTGAGCACAGGGTGGGGTGGGTGGAGTGAGGAG
>MJUU01023006.1:24869-36257 GCA_002080025.1 Modiolus philippinarum
AAAAATGGCTAAGTCCCGCCAAACAGGAAGTTGATGTCATAAGGTGACCAAAATAGGGATGCATTCCCCTTATATATAAAGTCAAATACCAAATTTGAAATTAATTGGCCAAGCAGTAGCTGAGAAAAGTGAGACGAAAATTTTCACTATGTTCAATAAAAGGAAAAATGGCTAAGTCCCGCCAAACAGGATGTTGATATCATAAGGTGACCAAAATGGGAGACGACGAATTCCCCCTTTATATAAAGTAAAATACCAAATATGAAATTAGTCCGCCCAGCAGTAGCTGAGAAAAGTGCGACGAAAATTTTCCCTATGTTCAATAATAGGAAAAATGGCCAAGTCCCGCCAAACAGGAAGTTGATATCATAGGGCAGCCAAAATGGCATACGATGTATCCCCATAGATATAAAGTGAAACACCAAATTTGAAACAAATCGGCCCAGCAGTAACTGAGAAAAGTGCAACGAACTTCGGACAGACGGACGGAAGGACGGACAGACAAGGGTATTCCAATATACCACCCACTCACGAGTGGGAGTATAATATTTTACATATTTTGAAAATAAGCAATTTTGGCCCCTTTGATCCCTTATAGCTCGGAAACGGTAAGAGATATGCCAAATCTGTTAGCATACTACTGAGAGCTTACAATAAAAGGAATTCAAAGAAAAAAATCCCATCGAAATCCGCTAAAAAATAAAAATTTTAAGTAATCTGTACATTTGCAATTTTGGCCCCCTTTGGAACCTAATTACTCGAAAAGGAAAAAAGTTATCAAAAATTTGATGGTGCTGTGCTAGTTAGCTTTACATAAGAAATCCATTGCAAAAAACTGCATTAAAATCGGACTAAAAATAAGAAAAATAAAATTTTTGAGATTCGCCCCCTTTGGGGCCCATTTATTTCATGAACGGTACATGCGACATGAAATCCCTTGAAATATTCCAAATTGGAAATTTTCTCAGGAGCACAATGAAAGAAACATCATCAAAATCCGATAAATAATAAATATTCTACAGCCCAATATACGAAAACACCCAATTTGGCCCTTTTTGGCCCTTTTCTTAAAAACAGGCGGGGCCAGTATACCCAAAACCAATCCAAGCCTTCCTTTTGTGCCAAGAAACATTGTGTTAAAATTTCATAAGGATTGCTCAACTAGAACTTAAGTTATCGCACGGAAACGAAGTGTCCACAGACGCCGCTGCCGCCGCCGACGACGCCAGTATCATACCAATATACGACCTCAAAATTTTTTGCGGTCGTATAAAAATTGCGAGTTTCAGGAATTTTCCATAACTGGAACCATATTTTCTATTCTTAGTTTTCAGAATTATGAAAAACTTATGTCAAAATTTCAAACATCGTTAGTCTAAGACAATTTCAGGAAAATTATCAAATTTGCAGGAGGGACAAATATCTAGGAAAATTTTGGTTGATGGTTGGCATATAATACAAATGCACACTATATCATATTAAGGTTGATAAAGTTAGTATGTGATACAGGAAAACACTGCATAAGATTTTTGGTTGATACAGTTAGTATGTGATACAGGTGCAAACTGTATCAGATATTGGTTGATACAGTTAGTTTGTGATACAGGAACACACTGTATCACATTTTTGGTTGATACAGTTAGTATGTGATACAGGTACACACTGTATCAGATTTTTGGTTGATACATTTAGTATGTGATACAGGTACAAACTGTATCAGATATTGGTTGATATAGTTAGTTTGTGATACAGGTACACACTGTATCAAATTTTGGTTGATACAATTAGTATGTGATACAGGTACAAACTGTATCAGATATTGGTTGATACAGTTAGTTTGTGATACAGGAACACACTGTATCACATTTTTGATTGATACAGTTAGTATGTGATACAGGTACACACTGTATCAGATTTTTGGCTGATACAGTTAGTATGTGATACAGGTACAAACTGTATCAGATATTGGTTGATACAGTTAGTATGTGATACAGGAACACACTTTATCATATGTTTAGTAATAAATACAGACGTTCTGAATATGTGATACAGTACATGGAGTTCATTCCGTATTCACACTATGACGTCATACCCTTTATCGCATACCCTTTATCGCATGGCTTACCCTTTATCACACACCCTTTATCGCATGGCTAACCCTGTATCATACCCTTTTTTCAAAAAAAAAAAAAAAAATCAATTTGACTTTTTTTAAAAATTGAGGGGATAAAAAAAATGGGGGGTAAAAAAAATTTGGGGGGTAAAAAAAAAATTTTGGGGGGGGGGTAAAAATTTTGCGGAGAGTAACAAAAATTCGTGTGGGGATGAAATTTTTTTGTGAGGATCAGTTAAAAAAAATCNAGTCCTTTTCGTCCATTTTGAAATTTTCTTCATACATGCATTTTCTCTTGCCAATTTTTGACAGTATTTTTGGGATTAAGTAGTCCTCTGTTTAAATATATGATAAACTGTATAATACATGGCAAAATCCGTATCACATGCCGTATCATCCCTCGACCAATATCATCCCTCGGGCCAAAGGCCCTCGGGCTGATATTGGTAACTCGGGATGATACCGCATGTGATACGGATTTTGCCATGTATTATTCCCTATGTATCACATTTTTGATTGATACAGTTAGTATGTGATACAGGTACACACTGTATCAGATTTTTGGCTGATACAGTTAGTATGTGATACAGGTACAAACTGTATCAAATTTTGATTGATACAGTTACATGTAGTATGTGATACAGATTATAATATCAATCTTTTATCCCATATTTATTAATCAGCAGAAATAAAACTTGAGGTGGAGAGACACTAATTTTTACATCTATTGGTTTTGTCATAAATTTGCACAATTGAAGACCCCATCATACAGACCTGAAATCCTAAATAAAAAGTATGGGTCACCATGCTTATTTTTTCTAGAGCTAGGGTCAAAGTTTGTAAATTTTTTCCATTTTTTTCCAATAAATTTACATAGAATGAATGGGAAAAATATAGAGTTAATCTTCAACTTAAAGAAATGAACATTTTATCCATGAGTATTTTTAATACTTCTGATTATTTGTAATCTCAACAATGTGAAAAGGTGAAAAAATGTTAAAGTCACCATGCTTTTTAGAGATGTTAAAGTCACCATGCTTTTAATAGAGATATTTTAACACAGATCTCATAATAACCATTATTTGCCTGAAAGGGGAGATAATTCAGTGCAAACTGGACTATATATAATGTTTCACATTAGTCAACCAATTATGACCTCACATAGGAAAGTCTGTCAAACGACTGTTACGACCAAAAATAAATCCAAACCCGTATTTGACTCTAAAATTTTCAAATGTGCCATTTGTATTGTTCAGTGCAACAGTGTCTATCTACCTTAAAATAGATTTTTATGAACAATATATTACCTTTTCTTCCTCTAATGAGTGGTGGACATTCTCTTCCTCCATTAATTGCTGGTCTTGTTACCCATCTCCAACTGAATGAGGATCCAGTATCATCCACAGCCAACCAATCAGTCCAGTCAGTAACAATACATGGCAGTGGTACTGAAACAAATAAAATCAGTCCAGTCAGTAACAAGACATGGCAGTGGTACTGAAACAAACAAAATCAGTCCAGTCAGTAACAAGACATGGCAGTGGCACTGAAACAAACAAAATCAGTCCAGTCAGTATCAAGACATGGCAGTGGTACTGAAACAAACAAAATCAGTCCAGTCAGTAACAAGACATAGCAGAGGTACTGAAACAAACAAAATCAGTCCAGTCAGTAACAAGACATGGCAGTGGTACTGAAACAAACAAAATTAGTCCAGTCAGTAACAAGACATGGCAGTGGTACTGAAACAAACAAAATCAGTCCAGTCAGTAACAAGACATGGCAGTGGTACTGAAACAAACAAAATCAGTCCAGTCAGTAACAAGACATAGCAGTGATACTGAAACAAACAAAATCAGTCCAGTCAGTAACAAGACATGGCAGTGGTACTGAAACAAACAAAATCAGTCCAGTCAGTAACAAGACATGGCAGTGGTACTGAAACAAACAAAATCAGTCAATTCAGTAACAAGACATGGCAATGGTACTGAAACAAACAAAATCAGTCCAGTCAGTAACAAGACATGGCAGCGGTACTGAAACAAATAAAATCGGTCAAATGAGTTAGCCTCGTTCTAAATAGCAATAGTTCCACAAATTTTGAATGGGTTTTCATAGGGTTCAATGTTTAACTAAGGACAAATTTTTTTTGAGTGATCACACAAAAGACTCTTGTGACCAAGTTTCATTCTAATGGATATAGTGGTTTAAGAGGAGAAGATGAATGAGTTTCCATCAGATTCAATAATAAACTGTATTCCCTGATGGTAGCCATCTTGAATGAGATGCAAATCTGCCTAGCATTTTTTAAAGCGGACCATTTAAGAACAATTATGACTATACTTTGCAATAAATGGCAAAGTAGTTTCAGAGAAGATCTTTGAATGGTTTTTTCCAAAGGGGTCAATGTTAAACTATGTTTCAAACTGGAAGTGACCTTGATTGAGGTTGGAACCTGCCATATACAGTTTTTCAAGGGGACTTAGTTTGGTTCCAGCTTTGTGATTTCCATAAGGTTAATTTTGTAAATGTTTAAGTAAAAATGTATCTAATGTATGTGAAAATTTTGACAAGCATTCAGGAAAATCATATATAAGTACATAGGTATTGTGATCAATTATCCTGTAATAACTGGTTGCTCTAAACTAAGAGCAGCACAAAATATTTAAAAAAAATTTTTTAATGTTGTTAAGAATCTAAAATTATATGTAGTTGTAGGCCCTGTGGTAAATAAACCTGTGAAGTCTGGTCGCTGTCAGATTAAAGAAATATTAGAAATGGTACAAAAATGATTTTAGAAGTGATAGAAAATGTTCAATGTACCATTTTCTTTCTAAAAATTGTTCAAAATGATAAAATTGACTTTAACTACTGTAAATGTAAATAGGTCAAAAAAGGTTATTGTCATGATTTTCGGGGACAAACATTCATGCTCAAAAGCTTTTCAAATTCAGAGATTTTTGCTTTTACACATTACACTTCAACTAAACTTGCATCAGAGGGATTTTCCTTGACTGAGAATGTACATGTATCTAAAATAACCTCATCCAAAACATCTTATAAACAAATTTCATCTATAAAATGATAGTCAAAGTAAAAAATTCTGTTAATTTTGCTCAGCAGATCCATGATACAGTGCATGTCATTTTTTTAAATGCTATGTCATAGAGCAAAAAATAAAAGCTGGTTGCTGGATTCCCCTATTGAATGGTAGTAAAAAATTGGTCACATTCTACAGTGTAATTGGCAGCTGGCTTTTAGAATTTTTACCAATACATACCCTTTTTAGATCGTATAAGTTCTGGACATTCTTTTCCTCCATTAAGTGGTGGTCTGGTAACCATTCTATAACTATATGACATTCCTGTTTCATCAATTTCGGAATAACGGGTCCAGTCAGACACAATACATGGAAGTGGGACTGTAATATAAATTGGAAAGAAATATCAACACTGACAATGGGTCTCATAAATCAGAAAACATAAAGTCCATATAAAATGGACAAAATCTCGACAGAAAAGCAGATACTGTGAAAGTAATATTGTTCGTGGGGTTCCAATTTTTGTGGATTTTGTGGTTTGCTAAAACCACGAAATTAAGTTACGAACAAAATGTATTTTTTTGGTTGAGTTTTAATGCATAGAATGTGAAACCACAAATTTAAGTGCCCAAGAAATAGTAATTTTTATGAAAACCACGAAAATTGATGTCCATGAATAAAAATACATCCACAGTAAATGAAATCAAAGTTGGAGAGTAAAATCATTTTATTCAAAGGTAACAGAATACTATTCAGTAAAACTAGAAAATCGTGAGCTCTCTCACTGATACACATGTATATACCACCTGCTCCCCCATTTGATTCAGGAAAAAAAAAAGTTAAATCAAATCGAATTTTATAGTAGTTGGCATCGATGGCAATATGTACTGAACATTCTGTGAAAGTTTCATTGAATTTCCTTGAGTGGTCTAGGAGGAGTTGTGGCTAGAGAGTGTGTACCCCTATGGGGACAGATGAAGAGGGTTGCTTTCACAAAGTATCATACCCATCCTTTCTTATAGTTATGATATTTGAGTGTCTGCAAATTTTGATTGTAAAACCTTTTTTTTCAAAAGTATTTGTGTGGGGGTTATATTTGCATAAAATTCCCAAGGCGAAATAAGCAAAAATTACCCCCACACGAAAATTTCCTCCATGTTTACAGTACTCATACATCAAGCAGACCCTAAGCACTGGCTCAAATAACTGGTCAATACTGTGGTGTTACTGTTAATTAATAAAAGTTTGAGGGGAATATTTGGTTTCAGAGACTACTTTTTTATTTTTCATTTCCAAACTACATGTTTCAGATAGCAATTTTAAAATGTTTCAAAAATACTAATGGTGCATTACATGATACCCAGCTATGTTCCTCAAAATTTCAAAGATTCAAGGGTATAACTCCAGAACCCCTTAGACCTCTGAGCCCAAAGTCATACTTTGCCAGAGTTTTGTGATATACAACTTACAAACCAAGTTTGAAGATAATTTGTTACTTCGTTCACAAGTTGTTAGCTAGAAACCCTGATATTCACAAAATTTCAAAGTTTCAAGGGGCATAACTTCAGAAACCCTTGTACCTTTGAACCCAAAATCGAACTTGGCCTGAGTTTTATGATAGAAAATAGAAGAATGTGTCCATTGGACACGGATGCCCCGGCCTCCTTGAAATCAAAACCCCCAAATTAATAAAGGCACATCTATGAACAATATAAATATATCAATTATTTATAAAATAGGATCTGTCTCCTGTGATAAATAGGTAACGGAACTAGTTTGGTTTTGATATAATTCAGAATTCCCACAAGTAATCTGAGAAACAATCTTATATGCAATAATAATATATTTTTAGCAACTGTGACCTTGACTTTGTGGGTAACAACCTGAAAATAAGTAGGGTTCTGTCGCGGGTGATAAGCAAGCATGTGACCAAGTTTGGTTTTGATACAATGCAAAATACTATAGTTATCATGTGGAAACCAATTTTATTGAAATTTTAATCTATTTTTAGCAACTGTGAACTTGTCCTTGGGGGTACCAACCTGGAAATCATTAGGGCTCTGTCTTGGGTGATAAGTAAGCATGTGACCAAGTTTGGTTTTGATCCTATGCGTGATACTCAAGTTATCATCCAGAAACCAAACTTTTATTGAAATTTTAGTCTATTTTTAGCAACTGTGGCCTTGACCTTAGAGGCATCAACCTGGAAATCGATAAGATTCTGTCTTGGGTGATAAGTAAGCATGTGACCAAGTTTGGTTTTTGATCTGATGCAGGATACTCAAGTTATCATCCAGAAACCAAAACTTTATTGAAATTTTAGTCTATTTTTAGCAACTGTGACCTTGAACTTGGGGTATCAACCTGGAAATCAATAGGTTTCTGTCTTGGGTGATAAGTAAGCATGTGCCTAAGTTTGGTTTTGATCCGACGCAGGATACTCAAGTTTTGCTTTGGTTTTTGATCCGATGCAGGATACTCAAGTTATCATCCAGAAACTAAAACTTCTTAGAAATTTTAGTCTATTTTTAGCAACTGTGACCTTGACCTTGAGGGAATCGACAGGGTTCTGTCTGTGATAAATAAGCATGTGACCAAGTTTGGTTTTGATCCGATGCAGGATACTCAAGTTATCATCCGGAAACCAAAACTTTATTAAAATTTTAGTCTATTTTTAGCAACTGTGACCTTGAAGTTGGGGATATCAACTTGGAAATCGATAGAGTTCTGTCTCGGGTTATAAGTAAGCATGTGACCAAGTCTGATTTTGATCTAATGCAGGATACTCAAGTTATCATCCGGAAACCAAAAGGATGGATGTACGTACAGACGGACGGACGGACGGATCAGGGTAAACCTTAATGCCCTCAACCGCCTAGCGACTGGGGCATAAAAACTTACATACCAATTTTGAGGACTGTATCTTATTTCCCTCACAAGTTATCAGTTGGAAACCCTGAAATTCACAAAATTTCAAAGTTTCAAGGGCATAACTTCAGAAACCCCTTAGACATTTGAACCCAAAATCAATCTTGGGCTGAGTTTTATGATAAACAACTTACATACAAAGTTCGAAGACTATATCTTATTTACTTCACAAGTTATTAGTCAGAAACCCTGAAATTCACAAAATTTCAAAGTTTCAAGGGGCATAACTCCAGAACCCCTTGGACTTTTGAACCCAAAATTGAATTTGGCCAATTTATATGATAAACAACTTACATACCAAGTTTGAAGACTGTATATTATTTCCTTCAAAAGTTATCGGTCGAGAAACCTTTGGAGAACAGACGGATGGATGGACGGACGGATGGACAGACACAAAACTGAGGGTATCACATAATACCTCGCCACTACGTGTGGCAGGGTATAAAAACTGACATGATTTTTCAAATACATTGGTCATGTTGTGGTCTACTGTTTTAACAGTCAAAACTTTATTCTTTAGAAAAAATTAAGTCACTTTATATATAAACCCCATCCAAATATTTAGTTTTTCACTATTCAAACACAATCAGAGGAAAAACTTATCAAAACAAAACTGAAAGATAATGACAAAAGAGTTACCTTTTCTTGGTTCAATAAGTTGTGGCATTTCCTCGTCCTTATTTATTGGTGGTCTGGTAACCCATCTGTATCTGAATGAAGAACCAGTGTCATCTGTTGGCAGCCAGTCTGTCCAGGGTGTTACAATACGTGGCAGTGGTACTGAAATTGGTCAGTCATGTTGTATGAATTTGTCATCTCTTTCAAAATCAACCATTTATTAAAATATATCAAATACTGTATCAAAAGATATATCTTGTTCTTTAAAATTTTTTAGGGATATATCTTTTGTGATAAATTTTGGTTGACAGCATATGATACACATACATACTATATCAGATAATATGTGATATTGGCAAACATTGTTTCTGATCTTTTATTGATACAGTTAGTTTGTGATATAGGTACACAGAGTATAAGATTTTTTGTCAAACAACTAATATACAATGTAGGTTCATGCTGTATCAAATTAGCAGTTGATACAGTTAGTATGTGATACAGGTACACACTGTATCAGATTTTTGATTGATACAGTTAGTAGATGATACAGGTACACACTGTATCAGATTTTTCGTTGATACTTTTGGTATGTGATACAGGTACACACTATTTTAGATCTTTGGTTGATACAGTTAGTATATGATACAGGTACACACCGTGTCAGATTTTTGTTGATAAATTTAGTATGTGATACAGGTACACACTGTATCAGATTTTTGGTTGATACAGTTGGAATGTGATTCAAGTACAAACCATATCGGATTTACAGTTGATAATGTGATACAGGAAACACTGTATAATTTTTTTTTCTGCTAACACATGTTAGTATATGATAAGGGGAACACACTGTATAAGATTTATGGTTGTGTGTTTTCATACAATGTATCAGATTTTTGGTTGATACAATAAATATTTCATTCAGATTAGGCCATGTCTGTTTTTTTATTTGTTTTGTGTCAACTCATTTTCTGAAAACCTACCAGCCAGCAAGGAGAAAAAACACACACAGAAAAAAAAACACAAAATTTTGTGCATATATTAAGATTTTCTCATACATAGTATGGGCACTGTGTACCCGAGTATAAATGATAAATCATTTTTAAAGGGTTGAATATATCAAAATACTCAAGATAAAAGCTGTTCTAAAGCTGAATTGGTAAAATGCCTAAGTCTCGGACTCCAATTTCATAGACATGATAGATGTTACTTGCCTTTGGTTCAAAATATGTGCATATAAAAATATATCAAAGACTGCTTCAAGAACCTAAAGGGGTAGCATTTGGTTCATGCTTTAATTCTTTTGTTAGGTTGCCTTTTTGACATACTCCTCAAGAGAAAATAAATGGATATTGAGATAATGAACCATGTGTCATATGCATAGCCTGCTGTCTTTTGTAGGAACAAGATATCACAAGTCATTATGACATTGCTATGTCAATAAGCTCTGAGCTTATTATGAACAAATAACATAAAGAGTTTCAGGGTACAACTCCTCATACTGAAAGCTTCAAACCAAATGCCAATTCGTTATATACACAATCCGAAAAAAAAATGTTTTGAAAATTTCCATGTATTCCACAATGAAAAAAAAACAGGTATTAGTAAACAGGAAGTAGATAAGTGAAGGACCATTACTCCAGGATGTGAATCAGAGGTGTGGTTCAAAACGCCATAGTAAGTTTCAAACTACACATTTGCTATGAGCAGAACAGGAAGAAAAATGATGAGTTCAAGAGTGTAGACCCACAGACAGATGATCGGAAAGAGCTAAACTGTATTACCCCTTACATGTACTTTCGAAACCCGGTTAGGCACAGACCATTTGATTTTTAGGGGGGGCTGGTATTTTTTAGAAAAAAAAAATTCTGGCTCCGATTTTTGCCCCCAAAAATTTTCTGACTAGCATCTGGGCTGAAAAAAATAATCTGGTCCTGATTCTGTCCATTTGCAAAAAGCCTGGCTCAACAAAATTTCCTAGCAAAGTGAATATGAGAAAAAAAATAATCTGGCCAGCGAAGCGGGCGAAAAAATTTCCTGGCTCAGGTAAAAATCCCAGGCCCCATGAAAATGAAGTGGTTCATGCCTTATAAAAATTAAATCTGACAACTATTGACAAAATTTTGCAAGTTTTTGTTTTGTATACATATTCCATCATGAAATACTGTCCAGTCTCATTATTTGATGGAATAAAACACTAGAATGATTACTTTCAGTCTCTATTGATGGTTCTCAATACAAAGGACAAGGTATGATAAACAATGGTAATTTGCCCCCTGATTTTGCCAAATTATTAGCTATCGTTTATGCACATTAAATTTATATATTTGTAATCTCAAGGTCTTCCTCTTTCAGCCAGTCAACACATTTCGATTCGATTCATGGCTATATTCCTAAACGGAACACGTTTTCAACACACGATACAACGTTTTCTACCCGAATGCACGTCTTTTTGCATCGTTTTCAGATGAAAAAAGTCAAAAGGGGAGCGTGCACCAAAACGATGTCTTGCTCAAAAATTTATCTATTAATGATAAAAATGTATGCAAAATCTTTACCTGGTGCATGCTCCCCTTCGCAGTTTATTTCTGATTTTGTCCAATTTTAGCGGTTGTCAATTTTGTTTACATATGTTATAAAATAATGCCAAGTACGGTACAGACCTGAACATGAAAGACGGAAATACGGCGTG
>MJUU01023006.1:37459-53787 GCA_002080025.1 Modiolus philippinarum
ACTTTTTCATTGATTCTCATAGATTCCCCATAGGTAACATTAAATGAAAAAATAACACCGTCAATGGCATTCAATTTCAAACCCAATGATAATTCGATTTTCCTACCCCCTTTGGTTGGAGACAAGAACAATTTATTAAATGAGAGTTTAACTGGACAAATTATATATTGACTTGCCTAAATAAGTGCCGGTTATGTTATGGGCAAAAATGAGAAAGGGTCTGGTACGACAAATTATAGATAGACTTGCCAAAATAAGTACCGGTTATGGTATGGGCAAAAATGAGAAAGGGTCAGGTATTACATTTTTATCGTTTGACAGGGAGACATACACTATTTCCAGTGATACTTCCAATAGTTTTATGCACCTTTTGTGCCGTAATCTTTAATTTTTCCAACCAACATGTTTTCTTTTCTACGGGGATATATTTTGTAGGGGAAAGAAACTATTTGCGGTATACTGTTATCTCCGGTATATCAAAATTTCAAATTTTTTGACAAAACGAAAAAAAAACTTTTGTGTTTGTTTTCACCACAAAGCCGGCAAAAACCTACCCACACGCGGACGCAAAACAGAGAAAAACACATCTTTGGCCTTATTCTGTGTCTGTGTATTACTCCATATTAATTAATCAGCAGGGAAATAGCTTAAAACAAGTTTTTTTTTATGACAAATTTATACCTTTTCTTCCTCTGATAAGTGGTGGACATTCTTTTCCTCCATTAATTGCTGGTCTTGTTACCCATCTCCAACTGAATGAGGATCCTGTATCATCCACCTTTGTCCAATCAGTCCAGTCAGTAACAAGACATGGCAGTGGTACTGAAACAAACAAAATCAGTCCAGTCGGTAACATTAATGTCTTTCCCTAAGGCAACATCAGTCCCAAGAGTGCTTCCGCAAAAGACATATCTCTTTGACCCAGACTTATCAAGAAGCTGATCTGGAGTTATCATTGAATACTAACAATGTTTGGCAAGCAATATCCTTTTTATTCGCTACGCAAGAAATAAATGTCATTACATGAAGCATCTATTATATTTTCTCCTTTCAATTTTGTATTTAAATTACCGCCAACAATGTGCAAAAATATCAACAATACCTCAGAAAAACTACAGAAACTAGATCAGTGATAACTTCAGAAGAGCCACCATTCTGTTAACATTATGACATCATAAAAGTATTAAGGAACATTAACTAGAGGCTCAGAGACTGAGCCTGTATTGCTCACCTGACAAATCGCTTCTATGTCATGCATGACCAAAAATGATCATGTTTTTTACTAATGCGGTAGGGTGTTTAGGTATGTTCTCAATTAGCACCCGTGTGTTTTGTCTGATCCTACTGAAATGAGTAATTTTTGCAAAGGAGCTTCTATACATTTAGTATAATTTGCTTTAATTGTTTTGAGAGAAGATGATGAAAATGATGGTTTTCTCATACTGGGCTCCAATGTTAAACTACATTGTATGTTCTGCACTTGAGGCAATGTTTTTTGTCGGATTGAAATGAAATGTGCAATTTTTGTAAAGTACCTTCAGTCATCATTCCTGTAAAGTTAGGTTGAATTTGCTTCTGCAGTTTCAAAGGAAAAGATGAAAATATGATTTTTCCCATAGGGTCCAATGTTAAACCTAAGTTCCACACTGGCGGCCATGTCTTTTATTGGATCAGAACGAAATGAGCAATCTTTGTTAAGGACCTTTAGTACATCATTCCTGTAAAGTTTGGTTCAGTTTGCTTCAGCCTTTTCAGAGCAGAAGATGAAAATGTGATTTTTCCCATAAGGTCCAATGTTAAACCTAAGTTCCGTGCAGGTGGCCATGTTTTTTATCGGATCAGAACGAAATGAGCAATCTTTGTAAAGGACCTTCCATTCATCATTCCTGTAAAGTTTTGTTGAATTTGCTTCAGTGGTTTCAGAGGAGTAGATGAAAATGTGATTTTCCCTTAGGGTCCAATGTTAAACCCAAGTTCTGCGCCAGCGGCCATGTTTTTTATCGGATCAGAACAAAATGAGCAATCTTTGTAAAGGACCTTCCATACATCATTCCTGTAAAGTTTGGTTGAATTGGCTTCAGGGGTTTCAGAGGAGTAGATGAAAATGTGATTTTCCCATAGGGTCCTATGTTAAACCATGTTCCGTGCTGGCAGCCATGTTTTTCGTCGGATCGGAACGAAATGAGCCATCTTTGTAAAGGACCTTAAGTACATCATTCCTGTAAAGTTTGGTTCAATTTGCTTCAACCTTTTCAGAGCAGAAGATGAAAATGTGATTTTTTCCATAGGGTCCAATGTTAAACCTAAGTTCCGCGCTGGCGGCCATGTTTTTTATCGGATCAGAACGAAATGAGCAATCTTTGTAAAGGACCTTCCATACATCATTCCTGTAAAGTTTGGTTGAATTTGCTTCAGTGGTTTCAGAGGAGAAGATGAATATGTGAAAAGTTTAACGGACGGAGGGACGACGGACGCCAAGTGATGGCAATAGCTCACACTGACCCTTCGGGTCAGGTGTGCTAAAAAGTGTAAACAATGGAGAAGTGTTGTAATGAAAAACAGATTTTATTTAGAGTTTTTAACCTTGTTTGATCAAAACATTTTTGGATTTTAATAACATTGGCTGGAAAAAAAAAGTTTGGTCATAAAATAACTAGAAAAAGGAATGAAAGTCATTTCCAGAGCAACTTTTGGAGAATTTGACACAAAAGCTTATAAAGGACTATATAGAAATAGAAAATAAAAGCAATAAACAATCTATTTGAATTTTGAAAGCTGCTTTATTTTTAACAAGAGCTGTTGCCAAATGGCAGCCAAATATACCCCCCGCTCATTGAACCCTGAATCGATATGGTAAGTACAAATTTAAGTTGGTGTGGACACAATACAGGTGTGGGCAGAGTGTAAGTGTGGACAAAATACAAGTATGGACACAATGATATAATCTTCAAGAAAGAATTTGAAGAAGTTCCAATGAAAATACTCTGTCGAAATCAGACAAATATAAAATTCACCCTTTTTAAGCCTATTTGACATTTTACACAAAAATCATAAATATTAAGAGAAATTTCATTACAACACTTTGAAAACAACTTTTCAAGAAGATTACAATGAAAAAAGTGTGCCTCTCCATCAGTTTGATTTCACAATATCTATGCTTTAAATTATTTCTTTGAAAAAAAAAAAATCATGGCAAAAGGAATCAACCATGGAGTTACCCATACGTAGGAATCAACAAAAATTCAAATCAAATTATCTCCCCTTTCTGGTTTCTGCCAATAATATTATTCCTACATGCACATCTCCATATAGTGTTCTTCCTTTGTGTAAAGTTTTCTCAAAATCCTTCCAGTGGTTTAAGAGGAGATGAGCTTACGCGGTAACCCATACATATGGAATCAATGAAAATTCAAAGTTGAATTATCTCCCCTTCCTGATTTCAAACAATAATCATATTCCTTCATGCATATCTACATATAGTGTTCTTCCTTTGTCTAAAGTTTCATCAAAATCCTTCCAGTGGTTTAAGAGGATTTGTGCTTACGATGAGATAACCTATACATAAGAAATTAACGAAAAGTCAAAGTCTAATTATCTCCTCTTCCTGGTTTTGGACAACAATTATATTCCTTCATGCACATCTCCATATAGTGTCCTTCCTTTGTGTAAAGTTTCATTAAAATCCTTTAAGTGGTTCAAGAGGAGTTGTGCTTACGAGGTAACCCATACATAGGGAATCAACGAGGTAACCCATACATAGGGAATCAACAAAAAGTCAAAGTCAAATTATCTCCCCTTCCTGGTTTCAGACAATAATTATATTCCTTCATCCACATCTCCGTATAGTGTCCTTCCTTTGTGTAAAGTTTCATCAAAATCCTTTCAGTGGTTTAAGAGGAGTTGTGCTTACGAGGTAACCCATACATAGGGAATCAACAAAAAGTCAAAGTCGAATATCTCCCCTTCCTAGTTTCAGACAATAATTATATTCCTTCATGCACATCTCCATATAGTGTCCTTCCTTTGCGTAAAGTTTCATCAGAATCCTTTAAATGGTTTAAGAGGAGTTGCGCTTACGAGATGTGTGGACAGAGGGACGGAAGGACAGACAGGCAGACGGACAGACAGGGCGATTCCTATATACCCCCAAACTTTGTTTGCGGGGGGTATAAATATCATCCCACTCTCAAGGATATGTCTCGCCTACCCTATGATTGAATCTGCACATTGATCTACAGCAGCAGTCATTACAATGAAATCAAAATCTTAACTTTGTGCACCACCTGCTTGCTAAAATCTTGATGTGATAATTTATGCATGACTGAAGGATAAAGGCCAACATCTGGATTAGCAATCAGTATGTATTCCTCAAGACACAACTTCATGTCAAATATCAAGTGACTAGGATGAATAATGATTAAAAATCCAAAACTACAAAAGCCGATGGAGCATGACCATTGGGACATCCATATAAAATGACACTGAAACTGATCTGTACTGATGCTAATACAACTGCATACCAAATATCAACGGCCTACCATTAGTAGTATGACCCTAGTCATGCAAAACTAGATGCAAATGAAGAATTACAACGGCAGTAGGTGAAAAATAGGAGAGTCTGATTCACAATTACTTAACCAACTTTTTGTCAAGAAATTGTTAGATATATCTAATAGAGAAAATTTCTCTTATGCTGGTGTATAATATTATATGTCAGCTGAATATTTCTGAACATTTCTAATGGCTGAATACGAAACACATATTTTTCATCCAACTAGATACTATAGCCATGTAAAAAAGAGATTACCCTAACTTATAAAAATACTGGAAAAACATGTATCTTCAACTCTTAATGATCACTGGTTTATACTAGACTCTTAATTATTTTGCTTCATGCACATCTTTGGAAGACAAAATCATTCAAAACAAATTAAAGGTGTTGCTTTACAATAACTGACGATGACGGACAGATTTTATTCAGACAAAAGACAGAGGACAGACAGATGTCAAACAGACAGAAAGACAACAGACAGTTGATACGCAGATGAACAAGGTGATTCTTTTATACTCCACTAAATATTGCTTGCCATGGCATAAATATACCTGGTATCCTTTAACAGGAAAACCTGCCTCTTTTAAACATGGTAGGTTTTGCTTCGCTTACCCTTTCTAGATCGTATAAGTTCGGGACATTCTTTTCCTCCATTAAGTGGTGGTCTGGTAACCATTCTATAACTATATGACATTCCTGTATCATCAGTTTCAGAATAAGCGGTCCAGTCCGTAACAAGACATGGTAGTGGTACTAAAGAATAAATGGAAAAGGAAAATAAAATTTGTTCAGTATCTGAATCAGATGAAATCAGGCCGGTCCTATAAAAAATAAATATGTTGATGTCAATGCTGACTAATTGCTTTATAAATAACAAATGTCCTAAATACTGCCTCAATCAACACTAATTAATCAGTCTAAACATCATGTTATCCTTTCACAGTGCTACTGAAGTAGTTTAAAGTCCATGTGCAGACATTTGTAAACAAATTGTGAAGATATCATGTTCCTCCAATAATTGAGATATTTACCACACACTGTGTTACCACACTTGACTATTCAAGTTCAAATTTTCCCACCCAATGAAGATAATTTTAATTGGCATGCTTGGGAATGTATATAAATAGTAACAACATTGTCATCCGATCGGTTTGTAGGCTTTTGATGAGGGATTCTGAGACCTGACTCTACGTTTTTAGAAAAGGGAGGAGGTCTTTTTACCAATATTCATCCTCATAACATTTTCATACCAATTTTATTTCTTCCAATTTGTTGATTTTTTTCTGCACTACTGTTGCTTTCTTTTGCACAAGAAAGTCTTTACAAGCACGTTTATGGTATGAAAATGGGACTTCTTTCTTGTGTTGGAATATTAAGAGGGTAGTGAGATTTCTGGAGATACCAAAAACACACTTATACTCTATGCCAAATTGCAGAAGGCTGGAAATATGAGGTTCCAGAGAAAAATGTGACAGATATTCTGAAGATGGGAAAAATGTTCTAAGTTCTGTCAAAGTGGGCAAGCCAGAGATCCCAAATTCTCTTAAACAGAATAGGTCAACATATTAATACTCCATAGCAGAATAGCAGAAGGCGAGGATATATACATGTATGTGGTTTCTGAGTAAAATGTGACAGAAATTTTCAAAAACAAAAATATTTCAGGTTCATTCAAATAGGAAGAAAGCATGCAAGAGATCCCATACTCTGTTACACTGTATAGGTTCCCATACTGTTACTCCATCTTTAATTGCTGAAGGCCAGTATGTGAGGTTTGTGAAAAAAATGTGACAGAAATTTTCAAGATGTAAAAAATATTCTAAGTCCAGTCACACAAGAAGTGGGCATGTAAGAGATCCCAAGCTCTCTTATATGCTATAGGTCCCAATACTGATAATCCATGCCAAAGCGAAGAAGGCTGAGATATATGGAATATAGGACATTTTGTTTTTGATGCAGACTTAATTGGTTACGCTGTGATAAAGTCCGTATCAAAAACAAAATATCCTATATTTCTTTTATCAGTAATTCACAAAATGATAAATAGAACTCTATAACAAATTGAAATAAGTTGAAATTTATATTCTATCACAGCAAATTTATTGTTTATTGCAATTATTTATATGCATTCTTCATTCAACGTATTACACATATGAACAAGATATATAGTACCAAACATGACGTCAGCATAGCAACTGGCACGTGACGCCTTCACAGTGACCCGTTATTTTCTATCTCATGGCCTGTTTGTTGATACTGACATTATCAGGCAATGCAGATCAAAGGAAATTCATGCAAATTACAGAAATTTTTTGTGACACTGACAGTGATCGCAATATGTCACCACTCATTAAAGCAAGCAACACAGCAAGAGGCATCTACTTACAAAATATTATTCTCAACTACCTACTTTATCTCAGATCTGGACTTTAATGTAACCTTTAGCCTGAGTCATAAAAATGTTAAGGTGACCCAATTTTTTTATCAAGAACCTGAAGTGCTATCCAAGATGTATCCATGATCAAAATCATATTCATCTAGGCCTTGTGCATCAGCTGATACAATGACCTTAAATTTATGATGGAAGAGTGAATCGGCAAAACACTATATCCCCTCTTGAACTCAGTTGTGGAAGGGGATAACTAAAATCAGGTGTATAAAATCTAATGAAATTTCAAAACTAAATATGTACTTTCTCAGAGTAAGCATGAATTATTACCTTTCCTTGGTTGTATAAGTGGTGGCATTTCCTCGTCCTTATTTATTGGTGGTCTGGTAACCCATCTGTATCTAAATGAAGAACCAGTATCATCTGTAGGCAGCCAGTCTGTCCAGGGTGTTACAATACGTGGCAGTGGTACTGAAATAAATCAGTTTTGTTAAATTTATCATTAGGGAGAACAACAGGTTCAATCCAGAAAAAATAATAAACAATTCAAACTTGAAATTATGAACAAATGGATTTTTAGAAAATTAATAGAACAACTGAGTGATAAGCAAACGTTTTGATTGTATTTCCAAAAATGTATCAGCCATAGTTTATGTGAAGTTGCTTCAATATACCATGGTACAAAATACAATTTAATCTTCCTTTCTATTTCTGTTATTATAAACAGATTTACCTTTTCTTCCTCTAATAAGTTCTGGACATTCTTTTCCTCCATTAATTGCTGGTCTTGTTACCCATCTCCAACTGAATGAAGATCCTGTATCATCCACCTTTGTCCAATCAGTCCAGTCAGTAACAAGACATGGCAGTGGTACTGAAAAAATAGACTCATCCATAAAATATCAACATTTCATTTAGCATTCTCTTTTTCATCAATAAAATAAAGAAAATGTGTCCATGGGACACGGATGCCCCCACCATACAGATATGTCGGCAAACAGGAAGTAGATGAGTGACGGACTTAAAAAGGGGAGACACGGTACAACTCATCATACCAAAAAACTTAATCCCCCCATAAAAATGCACGCAAGAATTAGAAAAAATGGACCATAGTTTGGGTCCTTGCCCAAGATAAGGAGTTTGGTTTCTTTGTAATGTGATTTGTGTCTGTGAGATACATGTGATTTATCCAAAATATACATGTCCCATCTCTAACAAGATTCATTCTAAGGCCTCAAAAGACATGATTCATTCTAAGCCCTCAAAAGACATGATTCATTCTAAGGCCTCAAAAGACATACATTAAAGCAGGCAAATACAACCAAGTTCAACATAATTCAAGATCTTTACCATATGCACATAATTGATGGACAAATGACATACAAAAACATAGAAAGCAACCCATGTCTTTTAAGCTCACCTAGTTGAATAGTGTTGCCTCTATTTATTTCATATGTGTAATTTCAAAAATACATACACATAATACATTTAAAACATAGGTAATAAAGTTCGCCTCATTATGGCACATTGTCACAATTACCCATTAAAAACGCATGCACATGCAATAATGCATGCAAGATCAGTTGATTCTAGCATATATGTTGAGATCTGAACTCTTTTATAACTTGAATTTAAGTTGATCAAGAAGAAAATATAGGTCAAAGTGACCTTATTTTGCTTGGATGCTGATCTACTGTCAGAGATGCATGCATATACAAGTTTAAATGATCCTAACATGTAGTGGCTGAGATCTTAACTCTTCAGTAATTTTAGAAGTAAGCCAGTCAGGAAACATACGAGAGAGAAACCTAATTTTCTCGGAGGCTATGAATCAATCCATTATGCACCTGCATGAAACGTTTGACGACCATACCATGTTTAGTTGCAGAAATATACACCCAAAAGCGGACACAGACATAGACGTGGATATGTTCGTGGAGGATGGGGTACTCCAATAGTCCTTCTCAACTTTGTTGAGGTGAACAGACCAGAGGCTTGCATGTATCCTGTATCTCTCACCTGGTGGCTATTGATCAAATAAGATTTTCCCACATCATTAAATGATTGAAGTGACAGCCAATTGGTAGTGAAATCATTCATCTGGCAGATTACTGTCAAGTTATAATGACTAGTAAATATCATGTTGATGTTGTATGAAATGGTTTTCAAGAATTAACAACTTACAACATTTTCCTTTAGGGTCCTATGTTAAATCATGTTCCACGGTGGAGGCCATTTTGCATTTGTGAATGGTACAAATATGGTATATAAAATTTGGTAGATGACCATCATGTTACCCTGTCTAGTTAATATCAACTTGAGGTATGAAACAGTTTTCAAGAGGTAAAAATTAACATTTTCCCATACAGTCTTATGTTAGACTATAATCCCCAGTAGCAGCCACTCGGATGAGATGCGAACCTGTTAACATATTAGAAATTGTATTTCTTGTTAAGCTGAAAACTTTTGCCATTCAAGCTTGCCCTCTATCTTTAATCATTTTAGAAATATAAGACAAAATGTATAAAATTACGAAAATCTGACAAATAAAGGGAATAACTTCAACATGGGTATTTAAAATTTCTTAAAAATTTCCAGGGGGGTAGATCTTTGTATGCTGTACATTTTTGCAATTTCTAGTTGACTTCTATCTGTTATAGTTTTTCCAATAAAAAATAAAAAATATTAAAATTTGAAAATTAAACACAGAAAGAGCAATAACTCCAACACAGGTTTTCAGATTTTCTTCAAAATTGCAAGGTAGGTGGATCTTGCTATGCTTATCATTTTTACCCCCATGTCAGATTTTTGATATCTGTAACAGTTTTTGAGTTATTTGCAAAACACATCAATTTATCCCTAAGTTCTATTTTTAGCAACCTGCCGACTAATCGAACAAAATTTGGATAAGCCATACCCTAGTGATGATTCAGGCCAAGTTTGGTTTCATTTGGCCCAGTGGTTTAAGAGGAGAAGATTTTTGAAATAGTTGATTGACAGACGGATGGTCTGATGAAGGACACATAGTGATGGCAAAGGCTGACATAGCCTTTTAGGCCAGGTGAGCTAAAAACAGATGGGCACTTAAAATTTCTTGTTTTATATTATTTTTGTCAAATGTCAGTAAATGAGAATAGAGTATAACCATTTTCGAACCCAGTAAATCATGTGCAAAATGTAGTTCATAGACAGCATCTGAAGCATTCAAAATGGATCATGCATACAAATATGGTTGATCCAGTAAGCGGTTTGGACTTAATTCATTCTAACTAATCTAGTCATTCATACATCAAATGTAGGTCACAGGAAGCATTACAAGGATAGATAGCAGCTGTCATCCAAAAATGGATAAACTATTGTAACTAATGAAATCACACATCAAATGTACATCACAGCCAGCATCTTACCTATGAATTGCAACAGTCATCCCCACATGCATCATGCATACAAATATACATATTAGTAAGTGGGAATGGACTTTAAACATTCTACCTAAAGGAACCTAATGCCAACCTCGACTCCAGGGGTATCACATAAGCCCCCTCAGTTTGTGAGATGAACAAATGAAAACTTGAATGTTTTATTAAATCGCAGATGTTATCTTTTGAAAAGTCCTCATAGAAAGATTCAGGATTGCTCATAGGGAGCATTTCTAATCGATGCAATACCAAGACAAGTGTGTGAAAAAAAACATGCATTTTTATACATATATGCATGTACTTTAAATACTAAAGCAATTCAAGTTAAATGATATGTTGTATAAATTTCTTTTTAGTATTGCCCATGACCAATTGGACCAGTTTTACATAACCAAATTTACCTTTTCTTGATCGTATAAGTTCAGGGCATTCTTTTCCTCCATTAATTGGTGGTCTAGTGACCCATCTGTAACTCCATGACATTCCTGTGGCATCAACTTCTGTATATTTGGTCCAGTCACTAACAATACATGGAAGTGGTACTGAAAAACAATACTTTGAAATTAACAAAAAATCTGTGTGCTTTTGCTCCATGTTAAAGTCCATTGTATATGACCTTACCTGTCTACTAGTTCCTATTGTGTAACCAAATAAGCAATTTGAGTATCATGTTCCTGCTATTTTTTTGACCTACAGGTATTGCTCTACTACAACATATATTGGAAAAAGTTTTTGGAGGATTGCTTTTGTTAGCTAATCAACACAATCAGGATCCTTTTGAATTGTCCAACAATATTGTTGTATATCAATCTGTTATGGCCTGGGGAGGTTTTACCTTGGCCTGTTAATGAAAATAGGGACTATATATAGTTTGCATTTAATGGAAAAAAGAATGTACTTAATTAAAATTACATATTTCAAAAATAAATATTACAATATAAGTAAAGGGAATTTGAATTAATTGTAATTTTTTTCTTTCATTAATTAGATATATTTATCTTTTTATAAAGTAATACCTTATCAAGGTGAAACCTCAAAAGGACATAACAGATTGATATCCACCAAATATGAATGCACACACATGTTTAGATGATCCTACAATGTACAGTAACTGAGATATGAACTAGGACGTAAACTTAAATGTAAGTCAATCATGCAGAAAATGTAGGGCAAAGAGACTTAATTTCACCTGGATGCTGACCTACTACCAAAGACGCATGCACATGCAAGGTTGAAGGATCTTATCATTACAGTACCTGAGATATGAACTCCCCCTTAAACCTGAATATAAGTCAATGACGCAGAAAATGTAGATCAAAGTGACATAATTTTACCTGGATGCTGACCTACCGCCAGAGATGCATGCACATGCAAGGTTAGATGATCCTACCATGTACAGTAACTGAGATATGAACTCAGACCTAAAATTAAATGTGAGGCAATCAAGCCTAAAATATAGGTCAAAGAGACCTAATTTTGCTGGAGGCTGTGAGACAACCCAAGATGCACCTGCATACAAAGTTTGATGACCTTACCCTTCATAGTTCCCAAGATGTATACCCAATTGTGGACGCGGAAAAGGACGCAGACATGGAGATGGATGTGTACACCAAGGGTACTCCAATAGTCCCCCTAACCTTCATTGAGGCGAACAAATGATGATTTTTCCTTTTGGTCTAATATTAACATGTGTTTCCTGATAGCAGCAATGTTTTTTGTAAGCCAGTAAGTTGAGCAAATTAAAATAAATGAACAATTTTTGTGAAGGAACTAGAAAACATCATTCTTGTAAAGTTTGCTTTCATCATGTAATAAAGAGCCTTCCATACATCATACCAGCACAGTTTGGTTAGATAATGCTCCAATAGTTCCAGAGCAGATGATAAAAAAGCCATAGTTTCCAATATTAAACTATGTTCCATGCAGGCTGCCATGTTTTCAACAGATTGGAATGAAATGAGCCATTTTTGTAAGGGACCTCCAATGGATCATTCATGTAAATTTAGTTTTAATTTGCTCAAATAGTTCCAGAGGAGATGATTAAAATACGAAAAGTTAACCAACAACAGATGACAAGCAGATAGATAGACAATGAATGCCAAGTGATTGCAATAGCTCATACTGACCCTCACAGTAACTTGAGATGAAGAACAACAATAAAAGCATTGTTCCATTACTTTGTTCTACCATGTATTTGTAGAGACTTTGTCTCATGTACATTTACTTCATACTCTTTAATTGTCTACTGAATGAAATGTCATTTTTGGGAAATTTTGAATGACTTTGAAATAGTTTTGCAAGATGAACTTTATGATAAAGGTTGTGTTACCTTTCCTTGGTTGTATAAGTGGTGGCATTTCTTCATCCTTATTTATTGGTGGTCTGGTAACCCATCTGTATCTAAATGAAGAACCAGTGTCATCTGTAGGCAGCCAGTCTGTCCAAGGTGTTACAATACGTGGCAGTGGTACTGAAACAGAAAAATTTTATCAATTATAATATATATGTATAGTTAACCCTTCTAATACACATATGGAACTGTTACAAAACAGTTATTCCTGTCTATGTGCTAAGTTTTGAGCACCAAGGTTTTAATTTTCATTGTTTAAAGTCATTTTTGCACCTCTGGTGAAAAAGTGACTATTTGAGAAAGTGAAATTATGGGGGTTTTGTTTGTTATAAATTTATTTAATGTGGTTTTCAATCTCTGATCTCTTTGTATTGTTCTATTTTGCATGTTGTTTCTACTTGTTTGCCCATGTTTTGATATTTTTTTTTTATTTTATTTTTTGAATTTCCTCTTCATTTTGTATAGTTCAGTATTTATTTGCTGATGAATTAAGTCATCTGAAATTGAATTATTGATCTTCTTCTTCAAGTTTTCCAGTATTCCATCATTGACTTGATGATTAATTACTGGTGCATGCATGGCCTATATACATCAAATTTAGTAATTACATATTATATACAGAAAAATAAGTGCACAGAAATAACTATATGTAGCATTCAAGACGGTAGTGATTAAAACTATTTACAGGAGACTGAAGTATTTAGTTAAGTGTGAAGAGAACAGCTGTTGTAAGCTGATCTCTGAATGTGTCAACTGATGATGACTGTATGATAACTGTAGGTAGTAAGTTCCACTGTGTTATAGTACATGTATATGGAAAAAAGGAAAATCTGTATGAGTCTTTAGAGGCATAAATGTGTCTGTAGGTGAGTGAGTGCTGTTTTCTAGTTCTTGTATCTGATGGAATGAGAATTGTGCTAGATGGTATTGCGACAAGGTGATGTGTGATCTTATACAACATAACTAGACATGTACGTAAGCGGCGTTCTGATAATAGTGGCCAGTTTAGTGTGTTCAGCATATCGGATACACTACTTGTGTTGTGGTACCTATTGCATGCATACCGTGCTGCCCTTCTCTGTACCATTTCTATCTTCGAGATAGAGTCTGAGGTGTGAGGGTCCCAAACTGAGCATGAATACTCTAGCTTGAGACGGACAAGTGCTTGGTATGCCTGACTTTTTATATGTTGCGCAGCTGCGTCTAGATCAGCTTGCAATTTGAGACAGTCAGATTTGGATTTGACAGGCATGTAAATAATACTGTCGTCAGCAAAAAGCGGAAGTTTACTGTAATTTAGGTAGTCAGGCAGGTCATTTATATATGCCAGACTGGGCCTAAAACAGTGCCTTGGGGCACGCCTGAAGTGACCAGGACTGGATTTGATGACCTTCCATCCAGAACAACTGTTTGTGTACGATTCGAGAGAAATGCTGAAATCCATTTAAGTGTTTGATCAGTTATACCGTAATGATTTAATTTATAGAGTAATCGTCTGTGAGGAACTTTATCAAAAGCTTTTGCGAAATCCATTATAATAAGGTCTGTTTGAGTGTTGCTATTATTTATTGATTGTAATTCCTGAATGAAAGAGAGAAGTTGTGTTTCGCATGAGCGTGAATGTCGGAAACCATGTTGGAGGTCGTACAAGATGTTGTTTGATTCAAGGTGGTTCATGATGTGTGATGTTACTATGTGTTCCATTAACTTGCAGCATATGCAAGTCAATGAAATAGGTCTGTAGTTAACTGCTTGGTGTTTGTCTCCTTTTTTATAGGCTGGTGCAACGTTTGCATGTTTCCAATCTTGTGGTGTTATGCCAGAGTCGTAAGATTGCATGAGGGAGATACTCCTTAGTTTCAACAAAATTTACAAAAATTAGATATTTGTAAAGTTCCAAATAGAATCAGCTTTCGGGTCAGACCGAAGTACTGACTACTGGGCTGGTGAAAACCCTCGGGGACTAACAGTCCACCAGCAGAGGAAATGACCCAGTGGTAACAAATAACTAAATACGGAAGTTACTGTGAATTTTGATTCTGCATATGTGCATTTCGACAACATATGTCTCTTCAGTGCAGATAAAATCTAAAATCTAAAGTATTACCTTTTCTTCCTCTAATAAGTTCTGGACATTCTTTTCCTCCATTAATTGCTGGTCTTGTTACCCATCTCCAACTGAATGATGATCCTGTGTCATCCACCTTTGTCCAATCAGTCCAGTCAGTAACAATACATGGAAGTGGGCCTAAAACAAAATTAAGGAACATTAGCGAGCATGCTGACATATCCCAGGCCCAAACATACTGGATAATCCTGCATTATAATCGCTAAAATTATAAATATAACCTTTCAACATCTAATTGAAAATTAATATGTTTAACAATGTATATTTTTCTCTTAAAATCCCCAAAATGAAAATTTGAGTACAAAATGCACGTCTTTGATATAAGCAAAATATTAAAACCTTTAAAATAAAAACTGTCCATCTTAACAAGAGGCGCATTTGTGAATCTGTAAGGCTCACCTGGTGGCTATTGATCACATAAGATTTTCCCAAAGGGTTAAATGATTAATCTGAGGAGCCAATTGATAGTAAAATCATTAATCCTGGGATTACTGTCATATTGAAATGCCTATTTAATATCAATTTGGATGTATGAAACAGTTTTCAAGAATAAACATTTTAAAACATTTTTCTGTCGAGTTCCATGTTTTAGTGTGCCATCTTTTATTTCTTATTAGTACTAATATATAAAATTTCGTAGATGACCATCAAGTTATCATACCTAGTTTATATCAACTTGTTTTATGAAATGGCTTTCAAGAATTAGTAATTTACAACATTTTACCATAGGGAGCAATGTTAAACTATGATTTGCAGTGGTGGCCATCTTGAATTTATGAATGGTACTAAAATCATACATTTGTTTAATTACCATCATGTTACCAAGCCTAGTAAATATCAACTTGATATATGAAACAGTTTTCAAGCATTAACAATTTATAACATTTTCAGTTTGGATCCAATGTAGAACTAAGATCTGTGTGAAACACTGTAAACCTAAGTAAATAGCTGTGTCCTGTGCTGATTTTGGCTTTTCATCTAGATCCTATCGGTTATTTGTTTTCTTTCAGCCATTACAAATATTCCTGTTAAATATCTTCAAAATGTTTTGATTAGAACTGTACTGTACCATAAAATTTACAGATTTTGCTTAATTCAAGGGCAATAACTTTATTTCCTCAAATCAAATAATGGTGAAAATTGAAATTGGCCTGTATTTTCTGAATTGTAACATTGTCATAAAATATGAATACTTTCCTTCAAGGCAAACTCAAGTAATCATCCGGAAACCATAACATTTACAGATTTTGCATTATTCAAGGGCAATAACTCTAGATTGCAAATCCAATCACAATGAAAATCAAACTTGACCTCTATCTTATAAATAGTATATTGTCCAAAAATATCAAAACTTTCCCTCACAGCAAACTCAAGTTATCATCCAGAAACCATAAAATTTACAGATTTTGCACAATTCAAGGGCAATAACTCTAGATCACAAAATCTGATTACAGTGAAAATCGAACTTGGCCTGTATTTTATGAATATTA